>CANYBF010246720.1:0-10239 GCA_948192965.1 Dalechampia spathulata | reverse complement strand
ATGCCCTCCTTCGGGAGATGAGTACCGGTACATACAGGGACCCAGTGTGTGCGAAAGGAAATGTGCACATTAACAGGAAAAGAAGAGTGATTGAAAGAGGGAAAGAGGAAAAAGGAATGTGAGGCATGATTGCATTGCATTTCATTGCATTGATCGGATATGTATTCTATGATGCTTTGAATGTGAATGTTTATCTATGTTTGTTTAGCACCACTGAGTTTTATACTCAGCGTTTATCATTTGATGAACGTAGGTACCGAGCCTACAGGAGAGCCACCAGAGAGACGTTAGAGGTCGTCAGCAGAGAAACTATTCTTGAAGTGGTACTGGAGCTGTCTGGCAATCTCCACCCTTTTTGTATTAGTAGGCTTGTATTAGTCATAGCGGTAGTAGTAGTTGTATAGTTTTGATGGTGAAATCGTTATGTATATAGAAAGAACCTATGTATGTTGTGAATTGCTAATGAAAGTTCTTATTGAATGAGCTTGTGTGAATGAATGAATGTTTATTACCCAGGAAATGTTGTATGTATGCTTGTTTGCATGCCACGCTACCTTCCTTCTCACCATCAAACACAGGTTAGAGTTCCCATACGACTGTATAAGTTCTGCGCATGAGACGTATCCCTTGTAGGATACATGGCGGCTTTCCCTAGGGGCGGTCGTTGCGTATGCTACGGGAGCATGTTCCTCCAAGTATGGGCTGGGGTGTGACAGTACGACTATACCACATTTCCCTCTCATTTTCCATTAGTAAAATTTAAATATGTACATACATACATGACTAGTACAACCGTACGTGACGTTTAAGAAATGTTTTAAAATACTTTCTAATGGCTATTTTGAGTAAGAGCTTTCAAATCTTTTGATTCTAACAACTATTTTGTGTATTAAGCTATCAAATTCCTTCTCTCCATTGTATTCCCATTGTAAAAGTTAGGGTTTGCTTTTAGTGGGTTGGTGTATGATTAATGTTTGGGCATTAATTTATATTTGAGAGATTTTAAGGTTGATTATTGTAAAGGTTTGAGTGTGAGCCTTGAAAACACTGGGGTTTAGGATTCATTTGAAGAATCCGTGTTGTGTAATTGATTGAGATTTATTATTCTCCTAAGTCAATACTTCGGAGAAGTGGACGTATGCAAAAGTTTGATCGAACCACTATAAACTGCATACGTATTGTCTTCCACAAAGGGATTTTCAGTTGGGAAATAATTAAAATTGGCACCCAACATTCTTTTAATAAAAGAATCAAAAGCACTCTCCCTTACAAATAAATGGAGATTTATTTTAGACAAATATATCACTTTTTATACCTGTAAATAAAAACAAATTTCAACTTTCTACTAAAAATTAACAAACATGAAAGATGAGAAAATAATCCTTCATATATATTATTTTTAATAATAAAAAAATTATTCTAAATTTTAATGAAGTAAACACCTTCAATGTAAAAGAAATCTAAATATATATTAACTTCATTTCTGTTGATCAATACTAAAAAAAGCATGCAAAGAATATTATACTTAAAAAATGGGGAAGAAATAAAACTAAAATCATATATATTTTTTAAAATGTTGAACAAAGGAAAAATAGATTTCATATCTTAAAACATAACCTCAATACTAAACAAAAATCATTCAAAAAATTATAAAAACTTAAAATGAACCACAAAACAAAATCAAACAAACATTAAAATATAATTTTAGATATTAATGATGATGATTGAGACAATAATAATGAAAGTTAATATTTTTTTAAAAAAATTTAAAATATTTTAGTTTTAAAGAAAAATTATGTAAACTTAAAAACTAAAATATTTGGGCTAGATTTTATCAAAACATAAACTTAAAATTTATGTATTTTTATAAATATATCATTTTTAAATGATACAAATTTCATTAATTTATTTCTTTTTTAATTGTCATTAATTATTAATCACTAAATATTTGACATCTAATAAAAATTAATATATATTATTATACTATTAATAAATTTATAATTTTATATAATAAAATCAAATCATACAAAAAGTTACCAATCCTTCTAAATCCAATTAATCATCATACAGTTATTTTTAATTTTAGTTTTTCTTTGCTTATAAATCTTTCCACTATCTACATTATTTATGAAAAAAATAATTAAGAATTATATTTTCCAGTGAACCCATTTTTCATTTTAAGTGCCAAAAATGATTGTCTATAGTGAAATTATTAAGTAACGCTCCAATTTATAATCAGAAGCAAAATGATCAACCACCCACTAATTAAATTTAAATGATTAAAAAAAAATACAAGTTGTAAGATTTTAATTTAAATAAAGTAATAAATAATATAACTTATTTTTTAACAGGAGCCATGAGGAAAAAAAGCTGAAATTAAAATCGATCTATATTAATTATAAAATATTAAATAAAAATTCAAGTAAAATATTAATTTTAATAAAATATTATATAGATAATAAAATGATATATTAAAATTTATAAACAATAAAATTAAATTAATTAAAAATAAAAGATTATTTATTTTTTTTATAATTATTAAAAAATTGAACCGGGGTGGAGCCCACCCAGCCTGCCCCCTCGGCTCCGCCACTGCTCGTAGTTGACCCATACATTTTGGAATCATGTGTTGCACGCCTTCAATGATTTACAGTAAAAAAAAACAAACAAACGAGGAAACCCTAACCATTCTGGTTTTCAAACTTCGTTTACTGGCAATTTAACTACCACACAGTATCTAAATAATATGAATTATTTTTAAAAAATTTAATTGAAATATTCATTATTAATTGCTTATTAAAATAATATATATATATATATATATATATATACTTTATTGTATTGGTGGACTAGTGGTATGAAATTAAAATATTAATTTTGTCGTAGAAAAAGGAATCTATAATAAAAAAAAGCCCCATGATTATTAGCCGTACGAATAAAATAGCTGGTGGCTTCATCAACTGCGCTTGGAATATGGCTGGAAATTTAATATTTTTTAAAAATTATTTATATGGTTTAAAAATATGAATGTAGTTAATTAATTCAATTTCATTTTTACATGTTTATTTTCATTGCAATCTAACCGTATTTATATTATTATAGTATTAAAAGCAAAAATGAAATCATGAATCTTGATGAGGTGATGATCAAAACTGAATGATGAAATCAAGAGTCAACACATTTTTCCTTTTAATTAATGCCCAAATCATTGAATGGAAGCGTCATGCTCAACCGTTGATTAATGAGTTTATTTAATTATATTGAATATTTATTTAAATCAGCTTATCTAATTTTTCTAAATTGATATACATATGTGTGTGTTAAAATGAATCTATTGGACCTCACAGAAAAGCCCGGCGGTTGTCTGTTACAAACTGACTGGTGGGTTTCATTATTTTTATTGTTTAAAAATGAAATTACATCGATGCCCTCGGTCAACTTTAAATAAATTATAATTAATTTTTGCAAACTCCCAAAATTAGTCACGTGGTCTATTTTATTTTTTAGTTATTTGTTTTACTTTTATTTTATTTTTTAATTAGAGTAGTTTATGAATTGCACAGAAGAGGCCGAAATTTTGAAGTAATTAAAAGTCAACTATAGAGACTATTTTATAAATAATTATGACGCGGCAAGTTATGTGGGCCCTCTTAAGGTTTTATAAAGAGCTCACTCTGCAAGAGCAAACCCAACATCTCCAACTCCTAAAACAAGCTCAACAATGGAGGGCATGGTGGAGAAAACTGCAAGTTTTAGATTATCCATGGAAGGAATAGAGGAAAGAATTTCTAGCTTTCGATCGTCTAAAGATGGCCTGGACTCAAAAACTGCAAGTTTCAGATCAAATAAACAATCCATTGAAGAAAAATTTACACCAGCCGATGAACATCAAGAACAAGAACAACTTCCCAACTACAGAGGCGTCAAAGCCATGCCATTCATCATTGGTATATTATATATATTATGTTTCTTTCTAGCTGCTTTTTGCTTCAGATTTATCGTTAATGTTTTTCGTAATTTAATGAACTTTCAGGAAATGAAACATTTGAAAAGCTTGGAACCATGGGGACAGTATCCAATCTGATAGTTTATTTCACGACCATGTTCAACATGAAGAGCATAACAGCAACTACTGTTATTAATGTTTTTACTGGAACGGTAAATGCTGTTCCTTTGATCGGGGCTTTCATTTCTGATACTTACTTGGGTCGCTATGTAACTCTTGCCATTGCTTCCATCTGCTCTCTCATGGTAAACTTTTTCCCTTCATCTCCGATCTTCATTTTTAGCTTTCGATTTTGTATTTCAACTTCTTTCAATTTGCACAGGGAATGATTGTGTTAACTCTTACTGCTGGAGTTCCTTCGTTGCACCCACCAAAATGTTCAGCACAAGATAGTGAGGCAGGCTTGTGTACGAGGGCCTCAAGTGGGCAAATGGGGTTTCTAATTCTTGCTTTAGGATTTCTGATTCTTGGAGCTGGTGGGATTCGGCCATGTAATCTTGCCTTTGGAGCTGATCAATTCAATCCGAATACAGAATCTGGCAAGAAAGGAATAAATAGTTTCTTTAATTGGTATTATTGTACTTATACTTTTGGAATGATGATATCTACTACTTTTATCGTCTATATCCAAACGGACATCAGCTGGACCATTGGATTGGCACTTCCGGCTTGTTTAATGTTCATGTCTTGTGCGCTTTTCTTCTTGGGTACGAAGATTTATGTGATAGTAAAACCTGAAGGAAGTGCTCTTGTTGGTTTGGTGCAAGTTCTAGTTGCTGCTGTCAGAAAACAGAAGCTGCCAAATCCTCAAAATCCTGCTCTTTCTCTCCACGATTATATCCCCAAAAATTCCATCAACTCCAAGCTCGGTTACACTAATCAATTCAGGTCAGCCATGGTCGACCTTCTTCTCCATCTTCTTCTTTACCTCCTCAACTTAGTATGGGGGAAATTAGCATTTAAGTCCATAAAATTATGCGAATAGTGAACTAATTATGTGATAAATGAAAAACAGGTGGCTTGACAAGGCTGCAATAGTGACAGATGATGATGAAATCAATTCCGATGGGTCTCCTGTTAATCCATGGAAACTTTGTGGGATTCAACAAGTGGAAGAAATAAAATGCGTAATGAGAGTGATTCCAATATGGGCGACAGGAATTATTTACTACGTTCCAGTAGTTCAGCAAAGCACTTACGCCGTTCTTCAAGCACTTCAAGCTGACAGAAAACTTGGCCATAATGGTTTCCAGATTCCAGCAGCTTCAATTATCGTCTTTTCCATGCTTACCCTTACAATTTTCATCCCCATTTACGACCGGCTCATAGTTCCATTCCTCAGAAGAATCACAGGAAAAGAAGGTGGAATAACAATTCTTCAAAGAATGGGACTTGGAGTAATCTTATCAATCATTACCATGATTGTTTCTGGTTTGGTCGAAGAAAGAAGAAGGCACTGGGCTCTGACAAGGCCAACTTTAGGACTTTCAGAGAAAGGAGGGGCTATATCTTCTATGTCAGCTTTATGGCTAATCCCTCAGCTGGCGTTGGCAGGATTAACAGAAGCTCTTAATTCAGTCGGACAGACAGAATTCTACTACAAACAATTTCCAGAGAATATGAGAAGCATAGCAGGTTCTTTCTTTTATCTGGGCCTGGCAGGTGCATTTTATACGAGCAGCTTACTCGTATCGATAATTCACAGTGTTACAAGATCATCAAAAGGAAACAGTTGGTTAGCGGAGGATCTTAACAAAGGAAGATTGGATTACTTCTACTACATGATCGCTGTCTTGGGGGCTGTAAACTTCGCAGTCTTTTTAGTGTTTGGCAAGTGGTTCAGGTATAAAGGCGAAAACACACACAGTTCTGAGGTTATGGATGGAGCTGATGATGCTTGACGACTGACTGTATTGCTTCAAACAAACCCTAAATAAAGGATTCATGTTAATTCGCTTTCTACTTCACATTAAGAAAAATACATAAATAAAAAAGACAAGATGTTGATTACGTTTGGGATTTTATAATGTTGACAGGATGGATGGAGATGTTTCAACAAAGCATTACATGATGGACTGTTCTCTGCCCTAAAAAAGTAAATTATTAAGATGTATAATCTGTCACAATAATATCAAAATCATAAGCATAATCCAGATGGGTGGAATGAGAAAGTTGATGTTTTTTTGAATTCATATGTGTTTCAATTTGAAAATAAAATAATGTTTAATTTAACTCACCTATCTTTCATTCATGAATGCAATTATGAATCTGAATCCATGAGTCAAACATGTTAAAACTGTGATGCATGTTTTGGAGTTTTTAGTAATTGGTTTCAACAAAAATAATAACTTCAATAAAATATTGGATAATATCTAAATAAATTAATAAATCATATTTCCATTTTAATTTCAATAACATGTTTTTATATTTTAATCTTCAATTACATGGATTTTCAGAAACCTATACTGCAAATGACACCTGCTTGCGTTGACTAGAATACGGAAGATTAGTTAACTTCATCTTATACATTGTACCCGACAACATATATAAATAATATGTTTTAAAAAATTATTTTTTAAAATGATGTGAGATAATAAATATTTTTCAAAATAATCTTCTTTGTCTTTTATGTATTTTTTCTTCAAAAATAAATTATCTTCTTTTTATCATTTTACCTTTAAGTAGAAGTTTTTAGATAATTAGATTCAAAATTAATATTTTTCACTTTTTAGTTAAGTTTGTATTGATAAAATAAAAAATTAGAAATTTAATAATTCTTAGAAATAATAATTTCAAAACTATTCAAATTAAAAATTATGAAAACAAGTTTTAATTAGTGATCATATTGAGATTACAAACTCTAATAATCTCATCGGATTACCGTCTTTTGAAAATGTTCAAAGTGAAGTAAATTAGTTTTTAGATAGATTTCATTCATTAGGAACATCAAAGGATTCACCAAAAGAAAGAAATGCATTAGCAAGTGAAATAGTAAAATTGATAAATGAAAGACTAGATACGATTGAATGTGAGAAGTCTTTGAAAGCTCCAAAAGGACTATTAATAATAAAAAAAGACATTTTGAAATTAAGAAAAGAAAAAATGGTTCCTTTTATTACAGACCTTATAGCTAAGGCAACCAACATGGATAATAGTAATTTGGTCCAATACCTTAAAAAGTCCTTAGGATTGGTAGATGAATTTCCATTGCATATAGGTGACAGAACATTCAATGAACTTCTATCTATGAAAAAAGTTATGTATAAGCCTAATTATCCCTATAGGATCAAAGAAAAATTCATACCTCAAAATAACCTTCTTAGGTCTATAATTAGCCCAACAACTTTTCTTAACCTTGATTGTGAAAAATATGATTAAGAAAAGAATTGATGAATGGATCACAACGAAATCTGGTTCATACACTCCAACAGGTGCTTACAATTTATGTCAAGATCCAATGGTAGGCAATGCATATAAATATTGGGAATACTGATACCTTACACTTCTATCAAAGATGAGATTGAAAAAAAAAGTTATAATGGATGATGTGTTAGCTATATCTGTAAATGCTTTGAAAAGAGAATTCTATGGTTTCTCCCTATCAATAGAGTCATTAGAAAAAGAACAATCATTAATGACTTTAATGAAATTGCAAATCTGTGATATGTATTTTTTTTATAACTTTGCTTGTGAATTTCAAAAATATTACTATAATCTTGACTTGGCTTCTCAAACTTATATGTCAAATTATTTTTTGCTAAATTGTCTGAACCATGGCCCGAGGTAGCAAAAATAACTTTTCAGTTACTCATAAATGAAGACAATACTGTAAATGGTTTAAGTGGATGAATCCAAGCGATTAAATATGTCATGAGAAAGGCATGCATTAAACTCTAAATAAGGCAAGATGTGAAGCATCTTCCTTATTTGAACAAGAGTTGTTGTTCTCAAGTCGAGTATGTTCTTGGTAGATACGAATGTTCTTCAAGATCAGAACAAAGATCTAGAACTAGGTATTCTTTTAAGAAAAAATTCAAAGGTTATAAGAGGAGAAGAATATCAAGTAAGGATAGAGAGGTCAGAAGACGCTCGAGTAAACCTTCTAGGTTTATCAAGAATATGACCAACCTTAGGGACAAAGAAAAGATAAAAGCCTTTAAGAAAAAACATGAAAGAAAACCAAAGTGTCCAAAAGGAAAACCTTTGAACAACTATTCTTGTTGCTAGATATGTGGTGCAAAAAAATCATAAGGCTGATACTTGCCACATAAAAATAAAAGGAAAGAAAAACCTTCGAAGAATTTTCTTTGAGGATGAGAGTCTAGCATATGAACCAATAGATGAGGAAGACTTGTTTGATGTAGACTTTGAAATAGATTCAATCTATGAAGTGGTTTCTGAATATGAAACTGATAATGATGAATCTGATTTATGGACAACATAAATATTCATGATGACCTCAGAAGAAGCTATCATAGACGAAGAGCTAATCCCATTGGATAATGCTTTAGTACATGAAGAATCTTTTTAGTACAAGGATCAATCCAAAAGTTGTTTGGAATGGAAATTACCCAAGATAGACATCAATGCTATCTATAGAAAGTCTATATTTAACTTCAAATTTATTATAGATGTCTCCGAAACTGAGTCAACGGCTCAGGTTTCTAGTACAGAGTTAGAAACATTAGATATCCCCCTTATTAATCTCAATAAGATAAAAAAAGATGACAAATAAAGCAAAAAGAGAATACAAGTACATTAATATAGGACTAGTCCAAGAAGGGTTAGTTCCTTTGTTCAATCTCCCAACGGATAATCCGATGATATCAAAAAGATGCGTTGATTAACATAGGAGCAACAATTAGTAGTGCTAGGCTCAATGCATTACCTGATGGATGGTGACATTAATTGGGAGAACCTATAGTGCTAATAATGGAAGGTGGAGAGGTAAATGTAGTTACTCATTATGCAAGAAAGGTGTCAGTCACAATATGTTACACTCGCGTCTAGGACCCTAGTAGTTTGTACGTATGTGTATGATTGTTAGGGTGTATGTATGTATGTAGACGTGTATATATATGTGTATGGATGCAATGAATGGATATGATGTGGTGATGTTTATATGAAAATGCATGTTAATGGAAGTGAGCATGATGGTTAAGTGTTTATGCTTGAATGTGTGGCTATAACTTGATGTGTATGTGTTTATTGATTTGGTTGTGTGTCGTCACCTTATTGGGAAGCGTGTCTTCTCGGTTGAATGAGGGACGGCATGAATATGTGACTAGGTATGCGTTGGAAGTGTGTTTCAGGTTAGCAAGAGAATTGGGACAGGTTTGGGATGAGTTTAGGCATGCCAATAGGCATGTTATGCTTTTGGCCGTACGGTCGTACGAAACAGGGATTTCAGCCTTGAGAATGCGTACGGGCGTACCGAGAGGTGGTACGGCCGGACGCCAACTCGCAGGAAATCAGATTGCTTGCAGGAAAAAGTTGGTTTATCAGAGGAACAGTATCCGTACGGGCGTACCAGGGGGTGGTACGGCTGTACCACAACTCGCAGGTTTTTGGGTTTGTCAGGCTTTTGTGGTCGGTACGGGTGTACCAATGTCCGTACGGCCGTACGCGACTTTAATTTGACTTTTTAAGACAAAAAACAGAACTGTTTTATTAATTATCTTTCCTTTTCTTAAGCTTAAACCTTCCTAAAACCCTGCCCTAAATCCTACTTATCATACTGTAGCATCCCGAACGTGCGAGCATACGATATAGAAGTTAGCAAGTGATCGAGTCAAGGTTAGAAGCTTACACTAGAGGTTGCTTGGAGTGTAAGACGAGTGCTAGAAGTAGCTCTATTGTCAGGTTTGTGCTAAAGGAGTTAATGTTTGTGCTAAGATTATGTTAGTTAATTCTTCTATGTTTTCTATAACTAGTTTGGTATTGAAGCAAGGCCTTATTGATGATAATTCTCTATGTTATGCTTTATATGATGCTTGTATTGATTGCTTAATGATTATGTATGTGGAATTGATGTCTATTCAAACAAGCATGCATTGGGAAAGGAGAATGAATATAGGAAAAAGAATGAAAAGGAGAGTGATGAGTGCAGAGCTATGCTCTGGGCACGCTGGGTCAAATATGATAATGGATTCCTTTAAGGAATCATATAGATTATTGCCCTCCCAAAAGGGAGATGAGTCTCGAGACATACAGTAGGAAATGGGTGCAAAGCA
>CANYBF010246550.1:0-10093 GCA_948192965.1 Dalechampia spathulata | reverse complement strand
TAGGATGGCCGAAGTTGGCCCAGAATGGCCTAGAAAGCCCTAAATCAACTTGGATTGGCCAGAAGTTAACCCAAACTGACTCAGAAGCATTCCTAAATCGATCTGGATCAAGCCGGTCCAAAATGAGGGTGCGACAATAGGTATTTGGTGATTCAATGCTGGTTATTCACCAATCCATGGCCGAGTGGGAAGTCAAAGAGGAAAGGCTCAAGCCTTACGTTGAATACATGAAGCTCATGGTCTGTAATTTCAGCTCCTGCCAATTTATTCACATGCCACATGAAGAGAATCAGATGGCTGATGCTTTAGCCGCACTAGCTTCAGTCTGTGAGCAACCGTAGAGTCAAGATCAACCTGTGATTATCGAGCAGTCAAGTATCCCTTGTTATTTCGGGGAACAGGTTATGATGCTAGACCCATCAGATGAGATCCCATGGTATGCTGATATCATGAACTTTCTGAAGACTGGTACTTATCCAGAGGAAGCCAACAGAACTGATAAGCTAGCTCTACGCAGACTAGCAGCTAACTTCACTTGGCATCAGGGTGTTCTCTACAGAAGAACAACTTTGATGCATATCAGGGAAAGACATTGAATCAGTCATGGAAATGGTACATGATGGTGTATGTGGGCCCCACATGAATGGGTTTGCACTTTACAGGAAGATCCTATGCCAAGGGTATTTTTGGCTCACTATGGAAACAGACTGCATACAGTTCATACGAAGATGCCATGAATGCCAGATTCATGGAGACCTGAGTCACTTACCATCGATCGAATTGCAGAATTTGATAACGCCTTGGCCATTCTCAGCTTGGGGAATTGACATCATGGGTGAGATTCATCCTAATGCATCTAATGGACATCGATACATACTGGTAGCTATGGACTACTTCTCTAAATGGATGGAGGCAGAATCTTACGGTAAACTGGGGGTAAGACAGGTTGCCAAGTATATAGAGAAGAATCTCATATGCCG
Source organism: Dalechampia spathulata (assembly GCA_948192965.1). Taxonomy (NCBI): domain Eukaryota; kingdom Viridiplantae; phylum Streptophyta; class Magnoliopsida; order Malpighiales; family Euphorbiaceae; genus Dalechampia; species Dalechampia spathulata. The sequence continues at coordinate 9,113 of CANYBF010246550.1, read as the reverse complement.
ATATGGGGTGCCGCATCACTTGGTGTCAGATAATGGAGTACAATTCCAAGCCCAAGTTGCAGACTTACTGGAAAAATATGGAATTGAGCACCATCGATCCTCTCCTTACCGCCCTCAAGCTAATGGGGCAGTTGAAGCGGCTAATAAGATGATCAAGCGCATTTTGGCCAAGACAGTATGGACTTACAGGGATTGGCATGAGTAGCTGCCATTCGCCTTATGGGGTTACAGAACCACTATAAGGAGTCCTACAGGTGCTACTCCCTACACTCTGGTTTATGGGGCAGAGGCCGTATTGCCGATTGAAGTGGAGCTGAAATCACTTCGTGTCATTCTAGAATCTTAGTTGCCAGAAGCCGAATGGAAAAGGGCCAAATATGAATAGCTGGTCACTATTGATGAGAAATGGCTGAAGTCTCTGTACCATCTACAGCTTTACAAGAAGTGCATGGCCAACGCATTCAACAAAAAGGTTAAACCTGTAGCCATACAAGAAGGTGATTTAGTCCTGAAGCAAGTCAGACTCGCTATCCATGATCCTCGTGGAAAGTTCAGACCTAACTGGGAAGGCCCATTCCTAGTTAAGAAAATCCTCTCAAAAGGCGCTGTTCGCATCTCAGATTTGGAGGGTAACGAGTTCTCAGAACCTGTCAACCTTGACCGGCTGAAGAAATATTTTGTCTAGAGCAAAGGGCAAAAGGAAAATAGCAAAATAAAAATGAAAAGCCTGGTGGGCTGAAAACCTGCATAGGCAGTTCACGCAAAAATTAAGGCAAGATGAGAAACACGTGCTCAATGAGTTGAAAATCCACTTGGACGACTCATGCAAAAGTTAAAGCTCTTGAGAGGCAAAAGGAGAGCGTTAAAATAGTTGATCAGAAAATCTCGCATGAGGCTGGTCAATAACAGAAGTTGAGTCTGATGCAAATCTACAACTTCTGTGTTGGTTTTAACATTTCCGTGTGAATGTTTTAATCTCATTAATGTAAATGGAACATATGTTCATAAACTTAGCCTTAAGTAATACTAGTTGCAAACATAAAGCATTATCATACTTTATTATATATTGTTGCTTAATAATATTTTATAGTACATGATTCAAGCTTGGCGTAGCACCCACAGCTTGTAATCATCATCAGTGGCAGGTCCAGCTCCAGGAATCTCCACCAGCGCTATCCGACGGTGAGGCTAAGTCCTTTCCACATGCTCCATGAAGCAAGGCACCAGTCTACCTCCCTCAAACTCTGTCAGCTGAGATATGGTCTGCCGCTGGCCATACTGACGACAAATCCTAGCAGGACTATAGTGCGTGCAATGACTGAATCCCAGCAGTGGGATACAATCTATGTAAGTCATTACAGCCACATGTTGTATGCGCCACCAGGGGCAGTTCCATTTGATCTTGCTCTCAAGTCGAGTCCCCATCCATTCAATCGAACCTTGGAATGACATTGTCCTTGCATCACCGAACGCATAGCCCCTCCGTATATGGCTATAAGGAAGGTATCTCTATGGGTCACCCACCGGCGATGCCAGGATTCTGAGCTTCTCTTGAAGCCAAATCTGTAATATAAAAGAAAATAAAAATAAAAGCTTGCTAAGTTGAAAACCTTGCAAAAGGCTGCTAAGGCAAAAGTAAGAGTGACCCGCTGAGCTGAAAACCCAAGGGGGCAGCTCAGGCAAAAATTAGGGTCTGAAACAAAAGCAGAAGCCCAATGAACCGAAAACCTTACAAAAGGCGACTCATGCAAAAGCTAGGGCAAAAATATAAAATTTTATAAGTTAAAAACCTATAAAGGCAGCTTAGATTTCTCACCTTTAGAAGAAATAGACTGCCACTGAAATGCTCAGACTATCCACACTTTATTTTATCCAGACCAATGATTGTCTCTACTACAATCATAGAGAAAGGGGTCCGACCCTCCATAATTTGGTCTATCACAGGCCCGATCAGCAAATCCTCATGACTGGACGGATCGACGAATAGGAACTGGGCTATCAGTCCAAATCCAGCCACCCTCAGCCATGATGGGTCTTCTATAGATTTTTGACTGCATAATCGGAAAAGGGCAACGAGGTCTACAGAGCCGTCTGTCGTCAAAAGAGATCCTGCATCTAGTGGACTCACATCAAAAGCCCTGACCAGATATGAGAACACATCTCCAACAGGCACCGGCACTGTCATCATTACCGTCATGCTACAGGTAATCCCAAGGATGGCAGTAAACTCCTCGTACATCGGACATAACTCCACATGCCCAAACCGGAATATATGAACCTCCATATCCCAAAACTGCATGGCAGCGTGTAGAAAAGCATGGTTGATTGAGACTTGCTGGAAGGTTCTCAAATACTGGAGCCCGATCTCGCTTAGTCGACTCCACTCATTATTTCCCCAACGACGGGAAAGAGCACGAAAGGCAAACAATGATTGCTGAGTCATTGTATATCTAATTTCTGCAAAGAAAAGTAGATAAGTTATGCCAATAAACCAAAATGCATGGTATATTTATAAGCAGCAAATAGCATTGGATTCCACTAATAAATCCAAAAGTTACACAGTTCAAGCTTTTGACGGTTCATATAGTTGGTACGCAACAGCCCTAGCGTGCTAGGCATGCAATTACCAGTCTGTAATGCATTCTCTTATTCTAGTACAGAAACTACAGATTTTTGATGACATGCATATGGAAGCCTAATGTCACATCGCCTCTATGCATCATCTTCTCCGGAGTGATCATCTTCAGGGCTGGGACTATCCATAACATCAATGTTGTAGCGCTCCAGCCGCGCCGTCAGCCGTGCAATCTCTCGATCCCTCTTCTCCATCATCTGAGAGAAACGATCATGCTCCTCTCACTCCACTTGCCTGCTGGACTGCAAGCATGAACATATAGGCATATAAGTCATGCATTCATGCATCTCCATGCAAAAAGTACTTAATAATAGGTACCTACCTGGACGTCCAACATCTTAGATGAACGGTAGCGCTGCAACCCTATCAGCAACCTTGAAGCGTCTGCTATAGCATCTCTACGCACCTGCAAGATCAAAATATATGTTAGGCCACTAAAGTCAGAGACACATCAAAACACATACACTTACATGGGTTGTGTTTGGAGGATCAAACTCAATCTTGCTCCTTGCTGGCACCAGAAAGGAAGTCTCATAATGATGCCCAGCTGCATCATAGGTAAAGATCAGAGGGCTCTATGGCCACATCAGTTCACCCTCTACAAAGTCTGCTAGACGTCCATACCCTGGGGGCACCTCCGGAGTAGTTGACATTGTTGCCATTGGGGCCGCATCAGCTCCAAAGTCGCGAGATCTTTTAGAGGCACCGCTGCCTCGAGAACTGCCTACAGTTGGTGAACCTCGACGTCCACCTCTGCCTCAAGGAATATCAGGCCTGACTCTAGACCCGCCAGCTCTGTCATGTTAACAATGATGTGTAGAGAGTTCCACATGTCCCAGTAATCTCAACTAGATGAAGACTAGATAGTCCACTGGCGACTCTGATAAACGCTCTCACCCAGGCATACTAGTCAACCCAGTAATCACCTCTGGGTCTGTATCAGTACATGAAGCCTAAAACATCACATGCAGTGGGGGAGCAGGCTCCACGCGACTCTCCAGATCTAGTTGCCAATCTATCACACGCTCTCCAAGATAGAAGAGTCTACCTTCGGGACTCTCCAGCAGCATGTATTGCTCATCTTTGCGCATCGAACTGGTCAAGTATCCTGGCCTCAGATACATATTGTCCCAGGGATAGGGACGCACCTATTCCAAGAACAACAAGAAAATAAGAACTTGCCTAGGCATTTCTTAAACCAGTTCAATACAATTTAATGCTGATCAAATTGTTTCTTCTTACCTGATCCCAGGTTAAGTTATTGAGGTGCTCCCTCAACTCATCCATTGTGTAATCCAGTCTTCGACATGGTGTGCTCCACGCTTGCAGATGAGGGAAACCAAGCGGTAATCCTTATGGGACCTCGGGCTCTGGCAGTAGCCCGAATTCATACGCCATGACCTGTAAAGTCAACACACACAGTCAGCAAGACTCAAGCAAACTCTACAATGATAGAATCAACAGAATTCTGCTTACCTTTACGACCTGCCAGCAGCCAATAAAGCGGTCTCTGCAATACCGGCTACAAAAATCCAAGCCCTACATCAAGTGGGCTAGACCGGTACTACCCCAGTCATACTGCCCGATAGCATCCAGATCGTGAAGGGCCCACAATATAGACATGTGAACACTATTCCTGTCATCATTGAATAAGGTACACCCCCAATGCATACAACAAAAAGCTGCGAGTGTACTGTCCTACGGAGATGGTCCTACCTAGTCTCTCTGCCAGAACTGCCTCCCGAAGGTAATCGTATGAAATACTGTGTCCACCTCTCACATTAGAGGACACGCCCAGCAGAGCAAAAAATGGTGTTGTATGCCCAATGCAGAAATGTCAGCCTAGCATCAAATGGAAGAGGCAGCCATGCGCACTCTAACCCAGTAATCCCGATAAAGATACTCGGGGTGATAGCAATCTCACCCACAGGCAGATGAAAGGTATGAGTGGAATCCATCCACCGCTCGATCATGGTAGTAATAATAAACCTATTGCTCCTCTATTCTGCATCGACAAAGCAAGAAATGTATGGGCCAAAACAGCTCTGGTCCACTTTAGCGCGTATCTCTTGAGGCAACAGAGGGTACCATTCACTGATTCCCCTAATACTACTAGTTTCGATAACTGTTCGCTCCCTCTGCAAATTACATAATTCAGGTCAGTTTCAGACTAACTTACAGAATGGATACAGAGGCTCTGAGCTCCTCCTCTGTACCTTAAATGCCCTTATTCATGCTTAAAATGCATAATCTCTTGAAAAACGACCAAAAAACACATGTTTCGGCCCATTTTCCACTGTCATGTGTGCCACACATGACCTCATGTGCACCACGCATGACCTCATGTACGCCACACATGCCAAAACCTGCTCCAAAAATGTCATTTTTCACGAAACCGACGCGATAATCACTTGCCTACTTAAGCCTAACATCTGCCTAACATAAAATTCTGGCTAAACACAAGCCTAAACACATCAAAACAAGCCTAAAATCCAATTTTTGAAAAATTCAAAAAACCAAAAAACCAAGCTAAGTTACCGAAAACTCACCTTCTCGGGAGGAGCTCGGGACCAATGGGAATCTATGGCAAAGGTTTCTGTAATTGGATCACCAAAACGGGCCTCGAAATAGCTATGACGGGTCGTGTGCTCGGTTAGGGCGTAACTCGGGATGGATTCAGGGTCCCGGGGGGTCGATTGCACCTTAATTCCTACCATTTTCACTAAAATGTTGAATTTTCAACTTGGGAGTTGAGAGAAAATTGGGTTTTAGGAAGGGAATGAAGTGATTTTCAAATTGGAAGCCTGGATATATAAAAATTTTTAGGAATGTGCGCCACACATCGTGGAATGTGCACCGCACATTAAAAATTGTGCTAATGTGCACCTGCCACTGTGCATGCATGCTAATATGTGCCACCCCCCACTAAAATGCACATGAAGAATTAGGCCTATGGCAAAAATTTTAGAATTTTCTGAGGTCGTTTGCCCCACCAAACTCAATTTTTCACGAGCCATAATGTGTGAATAACCCAGAAATTCAGTCAGAATGCAGCAGACTGATACTTAAAAATTCAGGTATTTTTCCTGGACAATTTCAATACTAATTTCACTGATAAATTGTTTTCCAATGTCTGGCAAACATAGGAAATTGATCCAACAGACGATCAAAAGTAGTCAAAACTTTGACTTCTAGTCAAACCGTTGACCATATAGGGTTGCATTCCGATAGAGGGTCCCAAATGCAGACTTTGGAGACAGACAACACTTATTGGATGGTGTGAGAATAAGATCTGACGGTTGATCACCCAGACCTAGCAGAAGGTCACCTCTGGTTCCGCTTTTGAACCACCAGATCCAGCAGAGATCACCAAGTCAAGCCCTTGACTGTTAAATCCTAATGCATAGGCATCTGAATGCTGACTTCAGATGAATTGCTCGCAAGGAAGCCATCGGTCTCGCAGTGACCACCGGTCAACCTTGATCAGAGTAGCCTAAACGCCGGGCCCCCAGCAATGAAGCTGGGGTACTTATACTGGTCAAAACCGTCAACTAGAAATGTCAGAGACCCAACAGAGGATCCTAAAAGCTGTTTCAGATATATCTGACATTTATATGATGGTGCGAGAAGAGACCCAGCAGATGGTTGTCCAGGTCCCGCAGTTGACCACAAGATACAGTAGTGATCACAGAGCCAAACCTTTGGCTCCTAAACCCTATCGCATAGGCATCTGGATGCTAGCTCCAGATGATTAACTCACGGCGTTGCCATCAGTCCCATTGGGGACCATTGATCAGCTTTGATCACCTAGCCCGAGCACCGGGCCCCCATTGGCAGGATTGGGAATATCATATCAGCATTGATCTTACAGGCCAAGCACCGGGCTCCCAGTGGCAGAATTGGGATAAGCCTCAACGCGAGCACCTCTGCGAGTCAGGTACGCTTCCTACAACTGGAGAAAAGTCATGTTATGATCAGATCATATTTTGACAACTTACACACGTGTTGCCTCAAAATGATTCTGATCAGGGGGCAAACTGTTGACCCTGACTTTTCACCATTGTATAATTTTGAGTTTTTATTGATTCGGCTAGGATTTAGTCTCTGGTATCAATCCCGATTACGCATATAGGCCTCTGTGTCTTCCTCTGTGTGTTCTGGTGCACAGAACATCTCAAAACTTGTGGGGGCCACCATGGTGCCTGGCAGGACCCGCCACATATTCTGAGTATTCTGTGCATGTAGAACACTCTTCCCTATTGCCTACATAAGGCAGATCACTTGTAATGCAAAGTATTGCATTTTTAGCCCTGGGCACTATTCATCATGAATAGTGCACAAGCGGGGCCCGCAACCCTTAATAACCCATTCTGTGTATTCTGTACTTACAAAATACATCTTCCAGTGGCCTTGCGCAAGGCACAACGCTTGGCGTCGCAAATGCCACCTTCTAGGCCCACTACACTGTGGGGCCCACCTAAGACACCAGTGGGGCCCATGACCCCTACTCTCTATTCTGTGTATTTTTTACTTACAGAATACCTTTTCCAGTGGCCTTACGCAAGGCACAGCGCTTGGCATCACAAATGCCATCTTCTGGGCCCACTACGCTGTAGGCCCGCCTAGGGCCTTAGTGGGACCCGCAGCTTCCACTAGTCTATTATGTATATTCTGTACTTACAGAATACATTTCACACCTGCATATGCATGGTAGGATGCACAAAATGCAAAATATTGCATTTTGAATCTAGGTCACTATTCACTATGAATAGTATGCAAGCGGGGCCCGCTTTCCCCAATTAGCCTATTTAATGTATTCTGCACTTATAGAATACATTCCGCTGTTGCCTTACACAAAGCATACCCCGGGGCCTCCCAAATGCCATATTCCTAGGCTCACTGCACTGTGGGGCCTGCTAAACATTAGTGGGGCCCACTTCCCATTATAGTACGCTTTAATGCATTCTGTACGCACAAAACACGCTTTATTTACTGCCTCACTTGAGGTAGAATGCTTGGCAGGCTATTTGCCACTTTCCAGACCCTTTTTGCACTGTGGGGCCCATAAGGGTACTATTCATCTTGAATAGTACCCAGGAAGGCCCACCACCTGAATTCACCAATCTGAGTGTTCTTGACGCACAGAACACATTTCCGTTGATACCTACGCGAAAAACGACCTTCTGGCACGCCAAATGCCATTTTGGGCCGAAACTGGAGCGCAAACCTTAAATTGGGCCCATTAGCCAAAACTTGGTGTTCGGGTCCGAATTTAAGAAAATTTATAACTGTAAAGTTTCTCAGAATGTCGATTGCACTTCAATTGATATATGGCGTACATCTGGTTCAGCCCGTATTTAGAGGAGCACATCATGATGTGCGTAGCGCATCGCACTATCCGCTACGAACATTGCATAATAATTTCATAAAAAGACGTTTGGTCGGGAGCCTTCTCGGGAACGAATTTGGAAAAACTTGTTTCTACAAAGTTGTTCCTTACGTCAAATAACGCTTATATGCTTCGGGGCACGTCTCGAAAATGACCGCAGTGGGCCCCATATGAGGGGTCAAAAGGCAATGTGTGGCACACATGGGCAATGTGTGGCGCACATTGCCTTCAAAAATTTTCAAATCCGGGCAAAAATTACAAAATCACCACGCCCAATTTTTGCTCTATAAATATAGAGCTAGGGGTCTGAAGAAGGGATCCCGAAAATTACCTTAAGGCAAGCCAAACCTCTGCCAAAATTTCCACTCAATTAATTAGGCCCCTAATTAATTAAATCACTTAGATTTAGTGACAAAATTGGTTAGTTTAGGCTCCCTAAACACGGAATCAAGCAAGATCAAGAAGAAAATTCAGCCGGAATAAGGTAAATTTCCCGTTTTCTTCCATTTTCTTCATTCTGTCACTATTCTGCGGGGGATGTGCTGCGCACATCACCTCATGTGCGCCACACACAGGCTATGTATGGCGAATATGCTACAAAATGCTGTTTTGTTTCCCGATCTGGCCATTCTAGGGTCATTCCGGGCCTTTCCATGCCTTGGGTGCCCTAGATCTGCCTTAAAACTTGCTGGATCTAAAATAATTTTAACTTTAAAATTGTTTTTCTTAATTTGGATGCAAATCCACGAGAAAAAATCTGGTTTTGGGTCCAATCTACCTAGATCGGGGCCGGATCTAGGGTTTCTGCTGAAAAATTTTGAATTTTTCTTCAGTTTTCTTCGCCATGTGCGCCACATATTGCCCTTGTGCACCACACACAGTCAATGTGTGGCACACATTGGCCATGTCCGGCACACATTGGCTTTGGTTTTCCAAGAAAAATGCAGTTTTTGCCCGAACCGCTTTCGAACCGCTTCAGTTTTGAATTTTCCAGTGACTCCAGTAGCTAGATCGTGTACTTGGGGTTCTAGATCTATCATAAATTATCCAGATCTACTTGATTTTAGCCTTAAAATTAATTATTTCAAT
>CANYBF010246507.1:0-10383 GCA_948192965.1 Dalechampia spathulata | reverse complement strand
CTGCTTTCCCTCAGCAGGAAGGCTCGTGTTTTCCTGACTTGTTTAGTTACTCAATTGAGTTAGCTAGATGAGTCGGGTGGCGACTCCACGTTATTTCATTGTGCACATTTATCACACCACTAGCACGCCGCATTTTTTGACAACGGGGAATCACAGTACTGTTCTTGCTAGATCTATGTGTTTTTGATATGTTTAATTGTTATATATCACATGGATCATATTGTTAATGTGTTGATATGAATCTGGAACAATAAAACTTGATTTTTATTCAAATTAAATTAAATCTAATTGGAATTTCAATTCATATGCACATGAGATGTTTGCATAGAAGTTCAATTCGAAATTTTTTGTTTTCAATGATTTATATTTATCAATTTGATTAATAAATTTGATTTTTATGAAATAAATTCATTGAAATTATGATCTAAAAATTTTTATAATTTTTTGAAATCATTTGATATTTTATTTAAAATTATATTTTGATATTGTTTATATGCGCATGAAAATTGTTTTTATGTTTATTTGCATAATTGATAATAAATTTGATTTATTATAATATATTGATATTTAAATGTGTTCAAATGATTAATATATTACTAGATGAATATTTATTTAATGAGATTAAATAATTTATTCATGAGAAATCAATGTAAATAAATGTTTTAATCAAAATGGTAACTCCAAATTAATTATCCTTAATTAAATGAGATTTAATGGAAAGGATGTTACACATATAATTGTAATTAATTTAATTAGAGTTAAGAATGAGTAAAGTGATTTATGTTGAAAGTTTTAAAATTAATCAACTTAAAACTATTTTTCAAATTTCATATGACATGCAATATTCAAGCAAGTCCATCATGTAAGAATTAAGCAAAACCAAATTAATTCCAATACAAAAGGTCATATTTTCACAATTACATCATGGATGTAAGAATGTATGGTTGTATGGTATACATGATGGTGCTTATGGACTTAGACCAATGTGGAATGAGCATATGCATAAATTTTATTTCCTTTTATATCCTTATCTTCAATTCTATTGTAATTTTTCTTCTCATCCATTCTCTCCAAATGTAACTTGGGGTTTCTAATTATCAAATGTGTAATTAGATTACATATAATGTATAAAGAAGGAACAATTGGAATAAGAAGTTACTAAAAGATAAAAGGAGCACTCCAAGATATATTTTGTAATAGTATAGTATTATTTCAAATATTTTAGGGTTGTAACTCATGCATTACCTAGGAATGACCTACATAGATTCTCAAATCTATGACCATCATATATATATGTGTTATGTATGAAATGCATGTGCATGCTTATGCATGCTTATGAGCCAGGACCATGCATGAGTGTACAAATTACACTACACCCACCATGTATGATGAGACCACTTAAATTAAGAAAATCCTCAAAAGTAAATATTAAATTTATATGCCTTCTATTTAATTAATTAAAAGTGAGTGTTCGATTTCATGTGAGTTGTTGAGCTTACTTAAGCTTACATGATATAAAACACATTTTAAATTTTTAAATGGGTAAGATTTAAATAGAGTTATACATTTGTTTGGCATACTAAAGGTAAATAATTCTATAAGCAAGATTAAGGAAATATGTAATGAGATTACATATGTATCAAGAGTTGATAACCTAATGAAAAGTAGTTGTATAAAGATATAGTTAATATGAGATGTTTACCTTTAATATTAAAAGATAACCTATTGGGCATACCCAAGGTTAATTTTTATTTATTATTGGGTACTAATCCACTAAGGAAAGCAAAGCGTGACTTTGCCATATTAATAATTGAGGGCTATTAATTCGAAATAAAATAGTGGGAGATATAAAACATTAATTAAAAACCTAATCATGTTTTTAAAAATGATGCTATAAAATATAACATATTTGTTTTATTTTAAATCTAAGATGATAATAAAAGTCAATCTCCATGGAATACTCCAAAATAAACTAAATGTATTCGATTACATAGATTGGATTCGTCAAATATAAATTATTCTTAGAGGTAAAAAAATAGGCTATATTTTGAATGAAGATTTTCCACCTAGCTCTACAACAGATTCCTCTGAAGAGAAAATTCGTACTTATAATAAGGACAATAATGAAGTTGCTTGTAGCATTATGCAAGCTGCCATGGAGAATGATCTCTATAAACAATGTGAGCATATGGATGCTCATAATATGACACTTCATTTAAGAGCGCTTTTTGTGAAAAAGGCTCAAACAGAGAGGTCAGATCTCTTAAGGATACTTTTTAGGTGTCGGATGGCTGAGGTACATCTATAGTCCAACATGGACTAAAGATGTAAGGATATATCAAAAGGTTAGAATCCCTGGACTTTGGTATGGACAATGAGCTCTATATAGATCTCATTTTGCATTCCTTACATTATAGTTATTCACATTTTGTGCTTGACTATCAAATGAACAAGGGAGAAACTACCATTCCTGAGCTGATAAACTTGTTGAAGTTTGCTAATGAAGCTCATAAGAAGAGTTCTAAATCTGTAATGGTAGTAAGCTCTTCTAAACCCAAAAAGGGCAACAATAATAAGAAGAGCAATAAACCATTAAAGCCAAAGGGTGGGGTTATTAAAAAGAAAGCTGCTAAGAAACCCCCTAAGGGAAAAGGCTTCTATTGCCAAGTTGATGGCCATTGGAAGAGAAACTACAAGAAATACCTAGCTACATTGAAGAAGGATTATCCCTATTCATCAGGTATATATGTTATTGAGGTTAATACTGGTAATGCATCTAATAACAAGAGTTGGGTATTAGACACTGGCTCTACATCTCACTTTTGTTCTAATGTGCAAGGGCTAACCAGTAAGCATAAGCTAAGCAAAGATGCAATAGACATTCGAGTAGCTAATGGAGCAAAGGTTGTTGTTGTAGCTATGGGAACTTATGTAATAAATTTATCTTTTGGACTTGTTTTAGAACTTGATAAGTGTTATTTTGTTCCAAATCTTTATTTTAATATTATATTAGTATCTTGTCTTATTGAACAAGGTTTCAATATTACCATTAATGATAAAGGTTGTTCATTGTTTAAAGATAGTATTTATTACTGTTCTGCAAGCATTGTTAATAGTATATGAATACTGGATAATACTAGCCTTATATATAACATACAAACTCAAAGATCAACGAGTGATAATCTTAATCCACTTTATCTTTGGCATTATCATCTTGGCCATATAAACAATAATCGTAAGTCTAAATTACACAAGCTTGGTAATTTGGGATCATTTGATTATGTGTCAATTGAAACATGTGAATCTTGTTTACTTGGTAAGATGATAAAATTACCTTTTAAGGGAAAAGGTGAAAGAGCTAAAGAGACATTAGAGCTTATACATTCAGATGTATGTGGTCCTATGTCTACTCATACCAAGAGTGAATATCAATACTTCATTACATTCATTGATGATTATTCTAGATATGCATGTTTATATTTAATTAAATACAAATCTGAAGCTTTGAAAAGTTCAAAGAATTTAGAAATGAAGTTGAGAAATAACTTGGAAAAAGTATTAAAACTCTTCGATCAGATTGAGGAAATGAATACTTAAGTCAAGATTTTCAGGATTATATAAAAAGATAATGAGATATTATCTCAATGGACTCCTCCTTACATACCATAACATAATGGTGCCTTTGAAAGGAGGAATAAGACTTTATTAGACATGGTCAGGTCCATGATGAGTCTTGTAGATTTAACCAAATCTTTATGGGGTTATGCACTAGAAACTATTATTTATGTATTGAATAGAGTTTTAACTAAATTGGTTAATGTTACTCCATATGAAATATGGTTTAATAAGAAACATGCACTTTCTTATATGAAAATATGGGATTGTCTTGCATATGTAAAGAGGATAGTGTCAGATAAGCTTGAAGCTAAATCTAATAAATGTTATTTTGTAAAATATCCAAAAGAGACTATTGGATATTATTTTATCATCCTTCGAAACAAAAAGTGTTTGTTTCAAAATATGCTGTCTTTTTAGAGAAAGAATTTCTTCTAAAAGAAGATAGTAGGAGTAAAATTAAACTTGATGAAGTTCAATTGCTACAAAATGATGATTCAAACCGATAGATCCTAATGTTGTTCTTCATGATGATGATAAAACAACAAAACCTATTGAAACACAAGTTTTAAGACATTTAACTAGAATAAAGAATGCACCTGTAAGGTATGGATTTCTTATTCATGAAATAGGAGAAGTCTTATTAGTTGAAAATAATGAGCCTATTGATTATGAAGATGTTCTGAAAAGTTCAGAGTGTGAATTATGGTTAAAAGCCATGAAGTCATAAATGGATTCCATGTATGAAAACCAAGTATACACTTTGGTTGATCCACCTGAGGGCATTAAATCCATTGGGTTCAAATGGATCTTCAAAAAGAAGACTAATATGAATGGTAATATGGTTACCTATAAAGCATGGTTAGTTGCAAAAGGATATCATAAAAAACAAGGTATTGATTATGATGAAACCTTTTCACCTATAGCTATACTAAAATCTATCAGAATATTACTAGCTATTGTTGCTCATTATGATTATGAAATTTGGTAAATTGATGTGAAAACAACTCTCCTAAATGGAAATCTGCTTGAGGAAGTGTACATGACACAGCTTGGTGGTTTCATGTTCAATGATAGTAATAAGGTATATAAGCTTCAAAGATCCATTTATAGATTGAAGCAAGTATCCAAAAGCTAGAACATTCGTTTTGATGAAACCGTTAAAAATTTTGATTTCATTCAAAATGAAGATGAGCCTTGTGTTTATAAAAAAGTTAATGGGAGTGCAATTGTTTTTCTTGTGTTATATGTAGAAGACATATTATTCATAGGAAATGATATCTCATTTTTGTAAAATATCAAAGTTTGGTTATCCAAACAATTCTCCATAAAAGATTTAGGGGAAGCTACCTATATCTTAGGTATAAAGATCTATAGAGATAGATCTAGAAGGCTAATTAGGTCTTTCACAGTCTACAAACATAGATAAAGTGTTAAAGAGGTTTAACATGGATCTCTATAAGAAGGGTTTTATTCCCATGGTACATAGGAAATATCCTTCAAAATCTTGGTATCCTACGACACAAGAACAAAGAGAATGCATGAGTAAGATTTCATATGTTTTCGCTATTGTATCTATCATGTATGCTATGTTATGTACAAGACTTGATGTGTCATACTCTTTAAGTGTGACTAGTAGGTTTCAATCCAATTATGGAGAAGAACATTGGGTGACTTTTAAGAACATCCTTAATTACTTAAGAAGAACTAAAGATATGTTCTTAGTTTCTGGAGGAGGTGATTTGCAATCAATGGTTATATAGATACTAGTGTTCAATCTGATAAAGATGATTGTAAATCACAATCAGGTTTTGTTTCCATGTTGAATGGTGGTGCAGTTCTAAATAAGAGATCACAATAGATTCAACAATAGAAGCAGAGTATATTGCAGCATCTAATGCAACTAAGGAAGCAGTTTGGATCAGAAAGTTCATGGTTCTTAATAGTGCAGATCCTATTCCTTTGTTATGTGATAACAATGGAGCTATTGCAAAAGCAAAAGAACCAAGGTCTCATCAAAAATCCAAACATGCGTTTAGAAGATATCATTTGATTAAAGAAATCATTGGTAGAGGTGAACTAAAGGTTGATAGAGTTCTTACTAATTAGAACGTGATAGATCCACTCACTAAAGCATTGACACAGAGCAACCATAAGAAACATATCACTTTAATGGGATTGAAGATTATGTATGATTGGCTCTATCACAAGTGGGAGTATGTCAGTATATGCTCTAGAGCTTCATGTAAATTATGTAATGTTTATTTATTTTTAATAAAAGGTATTATTCATTATTTAGTGTTATATTTCATTATATGTGTATTGCTTGGAGCATTAAACTAAGCCAAGCTGCTTAACTATTTCAGTTGCCTATGGTGGCCGTTGTTTAAAAATAATTTCGTTGTAAATGAATCATGACTATAATCAGATGCATGCTGAGCTCCAAGTGTTATCTCCTTTAGTCCCCGTTCGCGAGGTCAATTTCCTGCATTTTTGCAGGAAATTGACCTCGCAAACGGTCAATGTATATGAAATGAGATTCTTTTATATGCAAATGTTGAATATCTAAATCATCCCTGATCATAGTATTAATAAGAATGAATATTATTAATACGAATAGATTAGCACATGCTATACTTCATTTAAGGGGTGCATTCTCATACACCATGATATGAGATGTCTAAAGTTAACATGTAGATGAATTGTATAGTACTAATTCATTAGATATGATCTTGCTAGTGAGAATTTATATGGATAATAATCTATGCCAATGAAAAGATATTTCACTCGCATTAGTAATGCAAGTATCCTTAGATTTGAAATATCAAAGTTATCTTAGCTATAAAATATTAGATTTTGACTCCTTGTCATAATACCTCTTTTAAGGGGTGTTTGTAACCTGAATGTTAGGTATGGTATGAAGTAGTTAAAGATAGTTATATATTGATAGAAGATTCACCATCTAGATTTTAAATGAGGGTTATATCTCATAATCCATGTAATAATCGTAGATTCAAGAATCTCTAGCCAGAGTAATAATGTCAATTTATGAATAAGATTAATAAGTAGCATTTTGGGAATAAAGATCATGGTACATAGAGATTCAAGTTTAGGACATGATATAATATTACTTGATGATGTATTGAGTATTGAGTTGACTTTAATCCATACTCAAACTTAAACGAGATAGTGAAAGGTGAAAGGAGTTTATTGCAATGATATCTGATATGGAAGGGTTGTAGTCAAACTACTGACTTCTTAACATTTGGGTAGTTATAATGTATGACTTAACACTGCTCTTAACTTACATACAATAATATCATTTGATGAGATTTAATTATATTTATAGTATGATGCTAATTTGTTAAAAAGTCGAAGAGGTCACACACAAACAAGAAAAAATTTGGATTGAAAATTAAAAGATGATGTTATGAAATATTATTAAATAATATTTGATATTATTTATAAGGTTAAATTTTATTTTTGGTTATTAGATATACCATAAATGAAATATGTTTTGGGTTGAATTTATTTCTAAAGTGGATTAAAAGATGGGCTTGTAAGATCCATGGTTAGACCCATTAACTTAAGTAGGCACATGTTATGCACATGCTATATATATATATATATATATAAGATTAAGGTCATTACCAGCCATCCTACATCATTTTCTCTTAAGAAAAACGTGATAATCATCATCCTAAGAAGAAGACCATTTAAAAAGAAAAGAAAAACAACATATTCATCTTCTATGTTTCTTTAATTTACTAGTCTATTTATTAGAGTTTTATTGTAAAAGAGTTTCACTAATCCAAATCTTGATCTTGGTGTATGTGGTTTAGAGATCTCCTAGTCTGGGGATTGAAAAGAGTTTGCTACAACTCTTTTGTAAAACAAGAAAGAAGTAAAATCAAATCAAAATAAGTGTTACTCCTTTTTTATGTCATGATCTTTTGATTGGAATCAAGATCTTGAATGATTGTGTAGATCTGATTTCCATATGTTTTAAGCAAAGTTTTATTTTATTTCACTGCCATTTTTCCTAAGAGAAAATGATGTAAATTGGCTGCCAATGACCTTAATCCCATAATATTACAGATATATATGAGGACATTTGTCACATCCACATTAGCGACCCTAGCTATGTTGCACTGTTGCATGTGAATTGATAGATGAATGATAAGAATGAAATGTGTGTATGCTTAATGCATGTGAATGTGATATGTAAGAGGTGGATAAGGATGCTATGAATGTGCATGACTAGTATTGATATACATGTGTAGGCATGTTTGAATGTTACTTCTAAAATGATGTTGGTTATGTTGAATGATGGAATGTGTATTACGTGCTAAGTTATTTATGGTAAGAATGATAGATAGGAGGAGGAGAAGTTTAATGACTGTGATGGGATGTTGCCGCCTTATGGGAGAAGCGTGACTTCTTTGTAGTATAAGAGGCAAACATTATGTTTCGATTGATGTTATAGATGTTTTAGTAGTGTGTTATGATTGGGTTTTGGATTAGGTATCTTGGGAGTGAGTTTAGACTGGTTTATGGTGAAGGTTAAATGGTAGTAGGGGCGTACGGGTTTCTGTACGGGCGTACCGGGCATGAGAGGTGTATGGTTTATTTTCTTGAAGACTGAACGGGTGTACCGTTGGGTTGTATGGCCGGACCCTTGCTCGCAGGAAAATTGGTGCATCAGTAGTGCATCAATTGTTTTAAGGTTGTACAGGCATACCAAAGTATGGTATGGGCGTACCAGATGGGGCTTTTTGGTTGGTACGGGCATACGAGGATCCATACAACCGTACACGAGTAATTATTGACTTTTTAAAGGATAAACACTAAGCTTTTATTACCTTTTCTTTATTTTACTCTTCTCTTAAACCCTTAGAACAGTTGAGAGAGTGTCCTTGAGAGCTAAGAAAGTGTGAGAGCTTGAAGAAGAATGTTGAGGAAGATTTCTTAGTGAAAGATGAGTAAGCTACGGGTTTATAGGTTTGTGCTAGTTATGATGTTTTGCTTGCTTCTTTGCCTTAAGACCTGAGTAAGGTCTGGAAGTGATGCTCTATGTTTATGTGGTATTGATTGTGTGTTTTCCAATGCTTTCTTATGATAAGCTTGGAATATGTCATGAAGCATACTTGCATAAAGACATTCATGGCATTCATGGAGATGTATGAGGGGAAAAGGAAAGGGAAAGAGAGAGATGAGTACAGAGCTATATGCTCTGAACATACCAGGTCATAAAGATGATGGATTCCCTCGAGGAATTATACAATTAAATGCCCTCCTACGGGAGATGAGTCTCGAGACCTACAATAAAGAAATAGGTTCATTGAACCACACAGTTAAATGTCCTCCTTCAAGAGATGAGTATCGGTATCTACAGGGACCCAGTATGTAAGGAAAAATGTGCACAATTATACAGGAAAAATAGAGTGAATGTAAAGAAACGAGAATGAGGGAGAATGCAAAGCATGATTGCATTCTCATTACATACATTGATGATGCATTTTTCATGTTCTTTTGGGATGATGAAGTGCTATGATGGTGCTATTGCTTGTGGGATGCTAATGAATGGAATTAAATGATATTGATGTTATACGTGATTGAAATAAATGAGATGTATGGAATGGCTTTGCCTTTGTTCATGGTTTATGACTTGTGTGTGTGCCTATGTTTACCTAGCACCAGTGAGTTTTATGCTCAGTGTTTATCATTTGATGAACGTATGTACTAAGTCTTCGAGAGAGCGTCCAATAGAGCGTACTGAGTAATGATCTTCGGTTTCGGCAGAGAATCAGATTCAGAGTAGTCTCATTCTCAAAGCGGTATTGGATATTGGTGGCATACTCCTGTTTGTTTTGTCGATGTAGTTCTTTATTGATCATAGAGGCAGTAGTTGTTATTATATTTTGAATGGTGACACTTTTAAAGGGTATATATGTAATTGTAATGAACTCTTATGTATAAACTGCTATGTATATATAAGAGTTGCTTGTAAATCTTAATTACTGGAACAAATGAATGAATATCCAGGTTTTATTAATGATGATTATGATCATAACCACGTTGCGACCCCTTTCCACCACCAAATACAATGACATGTACCCATATGATTTAGATCAAGTATTTTATACATATGTATCCCTTATAATGTAGGTAGTGGTTTCCTTTTAGGAGACTGTCATTTATGCTACGGGAGCATGTGACTCCAGCTATGGGCTGGGTATGACAAAATTAGGATTAAGAAGGTGTAAAATGACTTAAGTATGTGCACAACATGTGCCTACTTAAGTTAATGGGTCTAACCCATGGATCTTACAAGCCCATCTTTTAACCCACTTTAAAAATAAATTCAACCAAAATATATTTCATTTATGGTATATCTAATAACCAAAAATAAAATTTAATATTATAAATAATATCAAATATTATTTAATAATATTTTATAACATCATCTTTTAATTTTCAATCCAAATCTTTCCTTGTTTGTGTATGACCTCTTAGGCTTTTTAACAAATTGGCAACATATTATAAATATCATAATATCTCATCAAATGATATTATTGTATGTAAGTTAATAGCAGTGTCTAGGTAGACATCATAATTACCTAAATGTTAAGAAGTCGGTAGTTTGACTACAACCTTTCCATATTAGATATCATTACAATAAACTTATTTCACCTTTCACTACCTCGTTTAGGTTTGAGTATAGATTAAAGTTAACTCAATACATGATCAAGTAATATTAGATCATGT
>CANYBF010246495.1:0-10443 GCA_948192965.1 Dalechampia spathulata | reverse complement strand
TGCTTGATGTGTTGTTATGTTTGTACGGATATTATATTTGCTTGTATATTCATGTTATGATTTTGATATTGCTCATGTGATTTCATGTCATGTCATCTGGCATTTTAGTGTTTGTGTTTTGTTCTGTTTTACGTTGTTCTCACGGAGAGTTGTTTTGCAGGGGCAAACCGGGGGTTTTTGACTTGGTGGATTGGAGCATAGACCTGGGACTCATTCGAGGCCCAATTCGGTGGATTCCGGCAAGATGATTCTGGAGCGCTTGAAGACTTATTCTGTTGTTACTTTTATTTCATTCATTTGGTCGGGTTGTATTAAATACCAGAATTGCTTTATTTTCTGCCTTTATTTCCTGCTTTATTTCCTGCTTTATTTTCTGCTTTTACTATTTTCAAATCTGCTACATGTCTCTTGCTTCCCTATGCCATGAAACTGGACTTAAGTGAACTTCAACCTAATTGTGTGTGATTTGCGCTTTTATTAAAACCGGATAAAGTGAATATGATAATACGGAATATAAATAAAATCGAAATGCCGAACCCAATCTCTGAAGAAATTCGGGCTGCTTTCCCTCAGCAGGAAGGCTCGGGTTTACATTTTCCTGGTTTGTTTAGTTGCTCAATTGAGTTGACTAGATAAGCTGGGTGGCGACTCCATGTCATTTTCTCGACGCGATCTGTCAAGTTCCTGTAGTAACTCAGGGATCTATACTTTCGAGAGCAAGCACCACGGCATTTCACGCCGAACAGCGTGCAGCATTCCCACGTCCGGGATGTGCTACTCTCACATATGGCATAAGAGTTCATAGCCTCACACTACTTTTGGAGATCATTCTCTATAGCACCCAGCATAATACTACTAGCTATGTCATCCTCCTGCTTAAACTTATTGTAAGCTTCTCTAACTTCATTAGTAGAGTTGGCTACAAGTTGTTGTGGATAAGCATGATCCAGTACATAGGCTATTTGTTTGCCTCTTAAAACAATTTTGATTTGGTGAATCCAGTCAATGTAGTTGGATCCATTTAGTTTTTGTTCAAGAATGCCATGGAAATCCACTTTTCTTGACATTATATAAAATTTTGGAGAAAAAGGAAAAATAGTGTGTCATTAATAACATCATGTATATTAAAAGCATAACAAGGTCTTTTATTAGTTTTTATCTCCCATTATTTTATTTCAAACTAATAGCCCTTAACTACTGATCGTGGTTTGCCTTCCTTAGTGGGTCAGTATCCAATGACCATTAAGCCCAATCTTGAATATGCCCAACAAACTAGAATTTAATTTCAATAGTTAGACATCTTTCATATAAATCATATCAATATATGATTACTGAGTCATTGGGTTATCAACTTCTCTTGATACTTACGTTAACCCTTATAACATAATTCCCCAAACCGGCCTATAAAATATTTTACCTTGGGTATGCCCAATAAATAAATTATTTTATTTAAATCCAACCCATTTTTAAAAAACTTGGATATACCTCATGTTAAACAAGCTTGAGTATGCCCAACAACATAAATGACATGAAGTTATCCACGCTTATCTTAAAAAATGGAAGGCCTTAGATTTATATTCCTTTTAAGGGATTTACTTCTTTTATGTCATTTAAAAAAAAACATACAAGGTGGGTATGTACAATTGTGCCCTATATATGGTCCTAGCTCATGCATGTAATGGTATGCTCATGCATCTCATACATCCAATATAACAATTTATAATATGATGATTATGGACTTTAAGTCTAAGGTTAAACATAGGTTATGCATGATTTTACAAACCTTAAAATTTGAAAATAAAATTATTCTATTATAAATTTAGCCTTGGAGTTTCACTTTTGGTCACACCTTATTCCTTTGCTCCATTTACCTCTTTTTATTCTTCTTTTACAACCTATGTAATCTAATTCCAAATTTTTGTAGTAGAAACCCCAAGTTACATTTGGGGGAAAGTAGATGAGAAAAGAAGTATAAGAGAAATGAGGAAAGGCAGGACATACAGGCCCTATTTACCAAAATTTTTATAATGCATATGCTCAATCACATTGACCAAGTCCATAATCCTCATCATGCCATACATCGATTCATTCATACATTCATAATGTATAAATAAATAATCTCCTCTTATCAATTTTTGGTTTAAATTTTAAAACATTTTATTGGGCTTGCTTTTGAAAACATATATGTTTGCTAGTTTTGAATTCTTTTGAATGAATTACCTATTAACTTAAATAATAATATAAAATAAAATATTAATTATTTAATCATATTTTAAATATTAATATATCATTTAGAAGTCAAAACAGAAGTCAAAATAGTAAAAACTAGTTAGACTCCTTATCATGCTCAAATTGCTCCATTTAAAAGTTTTAATTCAAATAAAATACTTATTGATCTCAAAAATTAATAAACATTTATTTCTAAAAACTTTAATGTGTCTAAAATATTAAATTATATTCCATTACATGAATTAATGAAAATAATTTAAGCAATTTGTTATGGAAAATTGAATACATTAATAATGAACATCTTATGTGTATGTTTTATTTTGATTAAATAAAACACTTCCAATCCATATTTTTATTCATTCTAAATGCTCCATAATTATTTTAACACATTAAATAATTGATTCATTATATGATCAATAATTAAACAAGCAACAATCAAGTAAGAACATTAAGAATAATATAAAAATCTTATTCAACCTTTCAATGAGAAGCATGCAGAAACATCAATTTTTATCTCATAATAATCCCACATATACATTTGGTTTTTTTAATAGAAACCAAGCCAAATTTTGTAATTTTAATTTACACTATAACCCCTTTAAAATCATAAAAAATGCAAGCTCAAAATTAAGGAAAGACTAAAAATTTCATGTATTCTATGCAGAGATTGTAGCACTAAAATGCTCTGATACCACTATTGGTTTGTTAAAACATGTTTAGCAATGGAAGATGAGTTTTAAAACTTTTAAAATTAAATTGATCTAGGCAATCATACATATAGAACATGCATAAGAGAAGATTTCATGATAAGAGAGCGGGTAAGCTTACTTTTAATCGATCTCCTTTATTCTTGTTCATTTGAAAAGTTATAGCAAACTTTTCAATCCCTAAATCAGAGGATCTCCAAACTATCCACATAAGTAAGAAGGAATGGTTAGTAATCAAATTACTAGTTTTTGCTTTAAAGACTAGTAAAAACAAAAATGAAAGAAAAGAGGATGATGAATGATTATGGGATTTGGCTTTCTATTTTAATCTTTGTCACATCCATGTTTGACACCCTAGAAGTTTTAGTATTTTTGTGTATGCTTGATTGGATGTATATGTGTATGTATACATGTATTGGTATGATTGCTTACATATGTGCAGTGTATGTATGCTTGTGTATGCATCATGATGATGTGATGAATGCATATTTGCATGTATGTGAGGTGTGTGCATGATGGCATGCCTGTTTAGGTTGTGTTTTAGGTATTTCAGGTGGTTGAGGCATGAATTGGAGTATGAAGAGAGGAGTTTGGAGTGTGGTACGGGGGTACAGGGATCCGTAAGGTCGTACCAAGCAGGGGATGTAAGGGGGCTAGGGCTCCTAGAGGCCGTATGGGCGTACCGAGGAGTGGTCCGGCCGTACGTGTGCTCGCGAGAAATCAGGTTTGTCAGATGAGTGGTGGTCGTACGGGTGTACCAAAGGAGGTTGGGTTTGTCAGGCTTTTTAGGTTGGTGCGGGCGTACGGATGGTGGTACGGCCATACGCGACTTAAATCTGCCTTTTTAACAGATAAACATCAGCCCTTTTCCTTATGTTCTTTCACCCTAAACACTTCTAAACATCCTAAAACCTAAGAAAACACCAGTAGAAGGACATCTAAGCTCCGGGATAGTGCGAGAGCGTGGATTAGAGGCTAGAGCTTGATAGAACCGGGAGTACGGGCTTGTGATAACAGTCTTCTTTCTCCAGGTTTGTGCTAGTTTGTACTCGTTTCTGCTAGTTATGAGTTGTTTGTTCTAGCTATCTATTGCTTCTACTTGTTGAGTGGTTCTTTGGCCCTGTAAGGCCTAGAATTGATGTTCGGGGATTGAATCCCCTATGATTATGTATGTTTATGGCATGGATGCTTATGATTGCGGTTATTGGTTCTGAGAAGGAACACATGTGTGGCTCTTGGTTCCGGGAAGGAACGTGCCTTGTGATTATTGGATGATTGGCTTGTTCATGCATTATGATTGATGACATAACATATCATGTGAGGAGGGTGAAATAAAGGTGGCGATATGAAAGGTATGAGAAGTACCGATTGATATGAAAGGAGTGATACCCTACAGGTGCGAGAAGTGCCGGTATTGATCAATATGGTGAAGGGGTGAGATGCCTTACAGGTGCGAGAAGTGCCGGTATTGATCAATATGGTGAAAGAGTGAGCGATACTCCTAAAAGAGCACGAGAAGTGCCAATTGAGGGTGAGTGCATTGTACGATTGACTGTGGAGCATTCATGATTGGGAGATACTGTTGATAGGCTATATGCCGTGTATTTGGCTGCGTGCCATCTGCTGGCCGTATGTTGTATGCATTGGGTGTGTATATGAATAACATGCTTTATGTGTTCCTAGCACCACTGAGATTATTCTCAACATTTATCATTTGATGAAAGTAGGTCCGAGTTCAGAGGGTGAGCATCGGGGCTAGAAGTACAGCAGCTGGTTGGTGTCTTGGACTTCTGGACGGACTTCTGCAGCTTGTATATTTATGCATATTCCTTGTATTTGTAGTAGTTAGCAATATACTAAATGTATTGTATAAGAATCCTTGTTTATATCCAAGGTTTTGTATTTATTTATATATCTTTATGTTATTGGATTTTTATATGAGCATTAGAGTTTAAAATCCCTTGTAGTATAATGATTATTTTCCTGAGATAGGAAAGTGATGGTTATGCTATGAGATCATGTCGTCACCATTCGGGTCTTGGGTCGGGGTGTGACAATCTTGATCAAAACCGAGTTCTTCTTCTTCTCCATGAGCTTCGAATGAGGCTAGAAGGGAGGAGGAAAGGAGGTAACTAAAAATCTCTTTTTATTTTTTTATGTAACCCTAAAAGTTGTGTCAAATCACTTACTAAAACCTAATTAGGTTTTTGGGTTACTTAAGTCACACACATGTGCATGTCACATGTTTCAAGCATGTGACTTGCATATGCATGACTTAAAATCCCGCCTGAAGCACATCATATGCCCTTTTTTTTGACTTATAACACATGAATAAGTCATGTGACACTCATATATTGACCAAATCATGTCCAAGCCCGCATATGGAATGTACATGGCACATACCATCTTAAAACACATGTATCTTGAGATCTACTTATTAAATTTATATAATCTTGGTATCAAATTAAAGATCTTTTTATGCTCTATCAAATAAACATAAAATATCTAGGTTATCTTGTAACTATAAAACATTATCCTATCAACATCCATTCATTATTCCCACTCCATTAATTTTTAGTGTGCAACCTTTTTGGTTCTTGACATATTGGCAATATCTATTAATCTCTAATTAATAATATCTTATGTAAATCAAGAGTGGTATCTAATCACACATCATGATTACCTAAATTTCAAGAGGAGTTTAATTATAACTCTTCCATATCAAATTCCATACAATAAACTCCTTTCACCAACCACTATCTCATTTAAGTTTGAATATGAATTAATGTCAACTTGATACATGATCAATTATGTTAGATCATGTCCTAAATTTGATGTTTCATGTAATCAAAAATCTTTATTCCCATAATACCCTTATGAAACTCATTCATTAATAGACATTCCACTCTGGCCAAAGATTCTTGAATAAAGAGTATTACATGAATTAATGAGATAAAACCCCTACTATTAATTTGGGGTGGTGAATCCTTTCTTGATAAAAAATTCCTTCAACTACTTCACACTATATCCAACCTCTAAGTTATGAATGCCTCCTAAGGTGGAATAAAATATATGAGTCAAAATATTATGATCCACAGTCAAGATAATCTTGTTATTTCTAGTCTTAAGGATACTTGCACTATTGATGTAAGTGAGATATATTTTACAGACATACATCAATTATCAATGTGAAATCTCATTGGCAAGGTCTCCAATGAGCTTGTCTCTAACTGCCCATCTATATGTTTACTTTAGACAACTCATGTCATAGTGAATTAGAATCACCCTATAATGAAGTATAACATGTGTTGATCTTAACCGTATTAATACTATCCATTCTTATTAATACATTGATCAAGGATCATTTAGATATTGAACATTTGCATATAATAAGAATCTCATTTCATAAACTCTTTATGAATTCCTTTGTACTGTTCTAATATCTTAGAATTCATTATTTAGTTAAAAGCCTTTCAAGAAATCTCAATAATGAATAATGTCTTTTATTGATAAAATGTTTAATATTAAATTATAATAAAAACATGATGCTCTAGAGCATACACTAACAATGGTACCAAGCCAGTGCTAGTCCTTCCAATAAGATGAAAAAGAGTTGAATAATTTGATCATCTAAAGGGTCAGCCATGCTCATCATCATGGTATATGTTTTAAGGTGGTTCTTCGAGTCCCTAACTCTTTGGGAACATCTGGCAACTTGAACTTAGTAGGTAGTCCTCTAATAGCCTACAAAGAGAACTCATCAAAGTCCAGGTTAGATCCCATCCCTTTATCTTTCATGATGAACTATAACTGTTCAATCTTCTACTCCAGTACAGAAGTCTCAGATTTATGAATGTCATGTATGTGGAGTGAGACATCATCATCTCTATCAATATCATATAGGTTAACAGCCTTCCCCTTCTCCTTGATAGGGGCTGGTGGAGTGATCAATTCCCTACGACTGAGAGCCTCTCGAATTTATTGTTGTAGGAGAGTTTTAAAATTAGTGGACAGAAGCTTGGCCATTGACTAGTTGATGAGCTGTTGGATTATGGTGAGTGAAGCATCATTAAGTATGGTAGTAGTAACCTCAGATGAAGTGGCAAGACCCTTTGTAAGTTGTGGTTCTGACATGTTTCTGCACATGATGGAAGAGATTAGCATAGGTGCATGTGTATGTGTATGTATTTGCATGGAGTACATGTGATGCAACACGTAGGATGTATGTATGGCCTATGCTAGGAAACATCTAGCATTATGGCTACAAAATGAGATTTGTTAGTATGCATATGTGCTTGCATGTGATGCACATGACGTAGGATGTATGCATGACCTATGCTAGGAAACATCTAGCATTATGATTGCAAAAGGAAATGTGTTAGAGAAAATTACATGAGTATGCATGTATACATGTTGGACAGAAAACACAAAAATGGTTAGTGAACATGTAGCATGTAGCAACACTCCCTGCCACCCTTAAATCTTCATGAAGATTGGTCAGTTCAAATATCTCCTAGGTGGGATACTAGCCTGCAGTTACACTAGGAACTTGAGGCGTGATACTCTTAGTATGTGAGGTAAGTAAAAGTAGTGATCATTGCTTGATCATATAAGGGATTATAAAAAGATTTTGACAGCATTTCAATATGATCATATTGCGATGATAAAAGGATACCAATGGAATGAGGCATGAGGTTATACAACCATCATAGAATCATGAAAGGATTCTAATTCTTAGCAAAGTAATATGACATGATTATATTGTTACGATAAGAGAATGCCCGTACAATGAGGCATGAGGTTGTTCAACCATCATAGAATCATGAAATGATTCTAAATCTTAGTAGAGCAATATAGCATGATCATATTGTTATGATAAGAGAATGCCTGTAGAATGAGGCATAAGGTTGTATAATCATCATAGAATCATGAAAGGATTCTAACTCTTAGCAGAACAATATGGCATGATCATATTGTTATGATAAGAGAATGCCTATAGAATGAGGCATGAGGTTGTGTAACCATCATAAAATCATGAAAGAATTCTAACTCTTTACAGAGCAATACGACATGATCATATTGTTATGATAAGAGAATGTTTATAGGATAAGGCATGAGTTTGTGTAACCATCATAGAATCATGAAAGGATTTTAACACTTAGCAGAGTAATACAACATGATCATATTGTTATGATAAGAGAATGCTCATAGAATGAGGCATAAGGTTATACAACCATCATAGAATCATGAAAGGATTCTAACTCCTAGCAGAGTAATATGACATGATCATATTGTTATGATAAGAGAATGCTCGTAGAATGAGGTATGAGGTTGTGCAACCATCACAGAATCATGAAAGGATTCTAATTCCTAGCAGAGCAATACAACATGATCATATTATTATGATAAGAGAATGCTCGTAGAATGAAGCATGAGGTTATGCAACCATCATAGAATCATGAAAGGATTCTAACTCTTATCAAAGCAATATGAGATAAGGAAATGCATTGGTTTTGGGAAAATCCATTGATATGATAAGGCATTGATCCATATAGCATGCGATTAAAGGGTATTAGTTTTGGAATGTTGTTATGGTTAGCTACATGGGCTTTAGTCCGGTAAGAACAAGCTAAGGTTTCCCACCATGTTGTCCACAACCTATCCAACTTAATAGAATCATCGATATAGGACTATACCTAACATCTATCCATTCAAGGAATCATCAACGGTCAATGGTACAAAGCAATGAATGGTGAAGGCCAATTCATTTTCCCAAGGAGTTTAATGGAGTCCAAGGTACTCACTTACCCATAATCATCAGTTTGACTTAGGATAAAAGTGGTGTGTGCAAACAAAAACTGTGTACGTGATGCATATAATTAGTCTAATTATGATGGGACACCCTTATGTCATTGACATCATTCAAAATATATGTTTTACTAGACTTCTTCATCTAAGACATTTTTATCTTGATCATCATTTGATCATTGCATTAGTCGAGAGGTGGAGACCCAAAACTCATACATTCCACTTGCTCGAGGCGGAGTATACAGTAACATTACAAGATGTTGCTATAATCACCACACTTCCTATTAACGATCGACCTCTTATTGGATAACTTAATTTTAATTGGAATATACTATATGAATGATTGCTTGGGGCTATTCTAACTAATACTTAAAGAACGGGTTCAAAATTGAGATAGAGTTGGCTTATACAGGAATTCAATCAACTCTCTGATTATGCTGCTATTTATATCATACATAACCATGTTATGGTTACTATCCTAAGATTGATATGTGGTCAGATATTTTATCTAACAAGTACTAGTATAGTCAGCTTATTTTATCTACCATTCTTGGAGGACTTTAAAACTATAGAACATTATAGTTAGGGCTTAGCATATTTAGTATGTTTATACCAGGAGCTTTGTGATTCTTGCAGATACCCACTCCCCTTACAAATATCTGGTCCTTTATCACTATTATAGATTTGGGCATAGGAGAGATTACCATTTTTATCTCCCATAATTAATCTTAATCCCCTTTCTCCTAATGCTCCATATGGCAGGAGGTATTACATTAACTTCATTCATTCCAATTCTTTTGTCAAATTTTTATTATTTCAAAATTCATGTAACTTTTATATTATATTACAGATAGAGTATAAGCATGACTGTTATAGAGATCCTTACCCATGTCATCTCTAATATATGGTTGAGGTTTCATATTTCATAAGCAAATGATGTATATATTTCAAAATCTTAATATCATTTATAATATTGTATATATGTCTCTTTACATGATAAACTGATTATTTGCTTTTTCAGATAATTTAAAAGCCTCATCAGCAAGACATTTTGAATATTTTACCTCCTCAATGCTTATAAGGCTAGGATATTTGGAGGTTGGTTGTTCCAATGCTATGTATTCATATAGCTAAGTAGCACCAACCTGATAAGGTCCTCCATAAGTTTTGATTAGCCCATCTTATCCTTTATCCACCCTTACAGATTGAAGATTTGCACCAATCTAACTTGCATAATACATGTGTGAATTGGATAGAACGACACTCAAGATGGCTGGCATTATAGGATAATTGAGTTCAATGAATTGTTATGGCTCTAGTTGCTTCTCTATATATGCATTACCATTCTAAATATATCGAATGGTACTATTAAGTTACAAGAAGGTGGATATCACCTAAGCGTGCAAAATTTAGATCTTTTATAAATATATACTCTTAAAAATCTTATTTTTGTCACACCCTTAATTTTGACCGCATATAGTATTAATGACTTGAGTGGGGAAAATTATTCCTTTAAGGATGAAAAATTGAAGATTACTGAAATACGAGAAAATACATATTTTTAAGGTGATAATTTATAAATATATGCTAAGGAGTAAAAACCAAAAAATATATATTTATTAAGTTTAAGGTAAGATGATAAGATGATTGTAGATTAAGTCGTATGTAAGAAATAAGTTTGATTGAATAAATGAGGTTG
>CANYBF010246106.1:0-53596 GCA_948192965.1 Dalechampia spathulata | reverse complement strand
GGGACATATGCGATCGCACATCCTCCCGAAAATGCTAAATGAAACCCTAAACGGGCCTAGCCCGGTCCAAAAGGACCCAGGACGGTCCGAAAGAACCCTAAATGGCCCAGAATCAACTCGGAATCGATCCGAATCAAAGCCAGTCCAAAAACAGGGTGCGACACATTCTTCTTGCTTTATGTATGTTATGTTTTTAAAGTGAGAGTGAGGATTTGCTTTCTTCTAATTATATTAAGAAATTAGGGTTAACTTATTGATCTATTTTCTCTATTTCTATAGCCTTATCATTTATGTTTCCATAACCTTATCATTTATGTTTCCATACTCTATAGTTTGGGGGTTTAATAGGGCAGGGATTTAATAGTGTATGTGAGGGTTTATGACATACTTGTCATTAGGTTCCATATCAGTAAATGACATAACTAATGATTTTTGTTTTGGATGTGAAAATAAATGTTAATAGGGAGATAAGGTGGAGTCATTTATTCGTTTTAAAAACTTATAGTGGACTGTGAGGTTTATTAAATCTAGAGAAATGAGTGGAGTTGCCTTATGTATGGAAGTGGTTGTTGATAATAGGAGCAATAGAATAGGGAAACTTTTGAATTTCAATAAATTATAGTGTACAAGAGCCAAAACTTAGACAATAAACAATGCCACACTCAATAAATGTTAGAATGTCAAGCATTTTTCTTTATAGTAGATAAAATTAAGTAACAGAATGTATATGCAAAGGAGCCTTAAACTTACTAAGAATTCTCAATGGAACATAAGAATTTACAAAAAGTGACATGGAAAAGTTAGAAGCCAACGATTTAAAAGCATTAAAGATAATCATTATCTGAAAATAAAATGATAAACTATATCAATACTAGCAATAAATTACATTTTCTTATGAGAGATAAGTCATTTCTCATACCTATAACATTTAATTTGACATATTATAAGAAGTTAGAATGATTACAACCTTATAAGTAAAGAAATTGGTATTATCATAAGGAGACAAGAAATGTATTCTAACTATCGATTAAAGTGTATATTATTATTCTCAACCTTGAAGTTGAAGGATAATATGTTATTGTAAAGAGACTAAGAACTCATATCAATTGTGAATGAAGTGTATGCTAATAGGTCAAAAGGGATCAAATGGAAGAAGGTGTATTTTGAGTGTTTCATGTTATCTTGAAGTGTTTATATCAAATGTAGCAAGAGGAAGATGCTCGTAAGTAATGCATTAGATTATATGGTATGAGAATACAAGCAATAATCATAATGATGGAGGAGATGTCAAAGACATAAGTTACAACAACTTATAAAGTTGATGACAAGTCCAAGTATTCAATAAAGTGGATAGAGCTATACATAATTCAAAGCTACCATAATGGAGAAAGCAAAATTCAATGTCCATTGTTTGCTTGTTGACTTCATGTTGTCCTGATAATAAGGTTGATGTTTATTGATAATACACCAGATTAAATGTTACAAATATATAGTCAATAATCTCAACAATGAATAAGAATTTATCAACGCGATTAACAATAATTCATAGAATTAAAGATAAGGAATACCTAACCAACTTAACACAAGATTAAAAGTTCTTAAGGATATTGTTGATAGGGTCGATGACTATTTGAATAAAGGAGAGTGTCAAAGGTTAAGGTTTTTATACTCAAAGGTATAATATATTGCATATTTGTATTTTATTTATGTATTTTAAGTGGTATGATAGGTGTAATATTATGATATATACTCTTTGTAACTTGTAAGTTTGCTCTTAATTCTCTTTGAGTGATTAGTTAATCTGGGTGATATCTAAAAACTCGTCATCATAATAAGCACTCGTTAGGCTTATCCTTTGCATATGATATTTCCCCTACCTACATATGGAGCATAATGATCAAATTTATGCATCAATTCTATTAATCAATAAGAGAAATAGTCATATTTTATTTAGTCATCATGTTTCATTATGATTTTATTGCATCCTTCTTATGAGTAATGCTTATGTCATGCTCTTAAAAATGATATTGTGATATTATTAATGCTCATATATTGCCCTTGTCTTGATCATAAATAAATTATTCATGGAATTCGAAGGTTGATTTGTGCAGAAAGTGTCATACATGAGTATCATTTAGAGTCTGATTTATGACAGTAAGTACCCACCAACCAAATTTCTTGATCGCTACACCCTTACTTATCATCGACTATGTTGCATATGCTAGATATATTTACTTATTATATCTACCATTTATTATCTATTTTATATAACATATTGTATATGTTGATAAATACATTTATTTATCATATATGTCATATAAAATATGATAGTAAATACATGTACATATTATATACACCATAGGGGATATAATAGTAGATACATATGTTTATTGTATACATCATATAAGGTGTGATAATAAATACATGTAATATTGAAAATTTAAAAAATGCATGATAATTTTTACAAACTAAAATTGTATCATTTATTTGAAATTTTGTATATTTATTAATATTTCATTTTAAAATTTATTTATTTATTTATTTTAATTTTTGATAGTTTTGATGATGATTTTAATTGGTATTGATGATTGATGACTAGCAGTTGATGATATGATGGAAAAATGATAATGATAGATGTGCTAGAATTTAATTTTAAATTTAAGATGATAAATTTAATTAAATTAATATTGATATTTATTTTTTCAGTATATGATATTTATTTAATTGATTTTTAAAAGTATTCTGATTGTAATTAATATGGTAAGGTTGAGATTTTCATTTTTATTTGATAAAAATGGCGTTACTTTGAAATTTAAATTAATTGATATTTTTCAAAATAAAAAATATTTTGTTAATTTCCAAATTCATATTTGATACCTTTTTAATTGGACCTTTTAGGTGGATCAGGCAAACTGCTTGCGTATATCCTTGGGATATTTTCAGGTGGTAAAATTTTTTTTAACTTTCTCAATTTTCATTTTTTTTACAAAAATATTAAATTTTTTAAAATATCACATAAACTTAAAATAGGAAAATATTAATTCAAAATCTTATAAGATTTTACTAACTAAATATACTTTTAATCAAATATAACCACATAAAACAAATATAATTTAACTTATTTCATGATATTATCAATAAAAAAAATATTAGCATAAATTATAAATTTATAAAAAAAAATAAGTGAAATTTTTTAAAAATCTGATTTTAATAATAAATTATTTTAGATCTATTTTTTTATAAAAATATTTCTAATAATAAAAAATATTTTTATTTTTAATAATAAAGAATATTTTACAATTTTTTCAATTTTGATTTCTTTAACTTTTGATTTTTAATATATAATATATTACTTCCTATAAAAATATTTTTTATAATTAAAAATTATTAAAACAAATTATATATTCATAAAACAATAATATGTGAAATTTTTTAAAAATATGATTTTAATAATAAATTTTTTTAGATCTATTATTTTTTATAAAAATATTTTTTAATAATAAAAAATATTTTTATTTTTTAATAATAAATGATATTTTATAGTTTTTCATTTTTGATACTTTTTAATTTTTAATTTTTTAATATATAATATATTACTTCCTATAAAAATATTTTTTAAAATTAAAAATTATTAAAATATAAAAGTATATTATTTTAAATTAATATTTTAAAAATTATAATTTACAATTTTGATTTCCAAAAATACGTTTCAAATCCTTTCAATACGTATTACATATATGATATCTTTTCAAAAAGTTCAAATTTTTTAAAATAATTTTTTTAATTTCATATTTTTGAAAAATATATTTTCATAATTTTTGAAAATTTTTACTATATTTTTTGTAAAACAATCATATTAAAAAACATGATTAAAATATTTTTCAAAGCATGTATATATTTTCTACGATCTCAAATATTAAAGAAACATGTATTTACAATATATTTTACGAAATGATTACATATAATATGTAAGGGTTTACTACAAGTGTATGATAGGTCTACAAAAATTATATAATAAATATACAAAAGGTTTACAAATTATATTTTGTACGACTTCAAAGTTTTACAAATTATATTTTATATGACTTCAAAGTTTAAATAAACATGTATTTACAATATATTTTACAAAATGTAATATCTGTTATGTAAGGGTTTACTACAAGTATATGATAGGTATACAAGAAGTATATAATAGAGATATAAAAGGTTTACAAATTATATTTTGTACGACTTTGAATATTAAGATACATGTATTTGCATTATATTTTACAAAACATAATATCTAATATGTAAAAGGTTACTACAAGCATATGATAGGTATACAAAAAGTATACAATAGGGATACAAAAGGTTTACAAATTATATTTTGTACGACTTCAAATATTAAAGATACTTGTATTTACATCATATTTTATGAAACATAATATCTTATATGTAAGAATTTACTATAAGTATATAATAGGTATACAAAGAGTATATAAAATGTTTAAAAAATTATATTTTTTATGACTTCAAAAAATCAAAATACAAGTATTTACAGTATATTTTATGAAAAATAACTCTAATATATAAGGTTTACTACAATAATACAATTGGTATACAAGAAGTAAGGCATACAAAAGGTTTACAAGTGGAATATAACAACTACATCAAATACTCACAATCTAGCCATTTGTCATAACATTTATGGTAAAGAAATAAAAATAAACTTCCTCATAAACTAAGATCTATTATAGACAAATATATCACTCTTGATATCTATAAATACTATTAGACCTAGGATTTTGATGTATGTATTTTGTTTAAATCAATTTAAGTTAATTTCAAGTTAAAGTATGAATTTTGGATATGGTACGATCATACCAGTTTTGGTATGGGCATACCACTACTTTGCACTGTGTGGTACGGCCATACAGTTGACCATACCAAGTGGATTTAACTTTATTGTGTTCGGTACAAATGTACCAGTTTTGGTACGAGCATACCAGTTTTAGCACGGGCATACCATTGTTATGTGTTGTATAGTATGATCATACGGTTGATCGCAGCAAGTCAGATTTGATTTACTTGCTTTGGTACAGGCGTACCTAGCTTATCGCATGTTTTGTGTATTATTGTTTTTAAAGTAGTATGGGCCTACAGGTATCTGTATGGCCATACACGCATCTGTAGAAAGTTTTTAAAAGCTTTCTAATGAATTTATTTCTGACATGGACATTGCTATTACATTTCTAATAGCTATTTTCTTTGTGCAAAGCTTCTACACTACTATGAACTTCATTAACAAGTAAGTTAACTTGTTAGAAACTCAATCTTGTGTTGTATACTCTTATTGTACTTTATTTTCATAACCTAAGTGTTGATTACTGTAATCTTGGGTTGGTGTGTGATTAATGCTTGAGGCATTATCTTGTAATTGAGAGTTTAATTACTATGAGATTGATATTGATTATAAAGGTTTGAGTGTGAGCTTGAAAATATTAGAGTTTGGATTCATATTGAGGAATCCTTTATTGTATTAATTGATTGGTTTAGTGGAACCCTAAGTGGAAAACTTAGGAGAAGTGGACGTAGGCAAAGAGTTATGCCAGAACTATAAATCGTACACGTGTTGCCATACTTCCATAGCATTTTCATTTGGTATCAGAGCATTTGGTGCTCATTATTATGAAGAAGTAAAATTATTGAGCTAAAGATCCTATAACAACCCAGAGTATTAAAAGTTAATCTTACACAAGACCCCCTTTCTTGATGGCATTGACTACCCTTATTAGAAGCACATAATGGAAGTGTTCTTAGAAAGTGATGGAGTGGACTTATTTGATTTGATTAAGAATGATTTTTCTTCACCAACAACTACAATTAATGGAGTCATAACTCTCAAGCCGTAACTTGGACTAAAGAAGAATTCAAAGTAAACGCATGGAACAAGAAGGCTATGGATATATTGTATTGTGTAATCAACCGTGAGGAATACGGATGAGTTTCATATTATATTGCAGCCAAACAGATTTGGGTTGCTTTGGAGATTCATCATGAGGGAACCAATCAAGTATGAATCAAGAAGATTCAACTATTAACTCATCAATATGAGTTATTCATGATGAAGGCAAATGAGTCTATTTTGGAGATGTACAACCACCTTATTGTGATTACCAATAGATTGATGAAATTGGGCAAAATGTATCAGAAAGAAGACATCAACAACAAGATCTTATGGGTTCTACCTAAGAAGGATTGGGAGGTTAGAGTAACTTCCATTGAGGAAGCAAATGACTTATCAATTTTGTCAACTGATGTACTACTCAGGAAACTCCTCATACATGAGATCACCCTTAAGCAAAGGGTAGAGGAAGACAAATGAAGAGGGATTGCACTTAAAGCATCAAAAGAAGAAGATACCTCTTTAACAAGCGAAAGAGAGATTGATGATGAAGTTGCCTTCCTCTCCAAGCGAGTCAAAACTCTTTTCATGAAGAAGAAGTTTGAGAAAGATAGCAAGAAGCCATTTGAGGCAAGAAGGGACCAAAACCAAAGAGATACATTTAAAAGAGGTCTAGCCATATGCTATGAATGCGATAGACTGGGATACATAAGGAACGAATGTCCTCGTCTCAATAAGTCTTTCAAGCCATAAAAGAAGAATGCTTTGAAGGTGACTTAGGATGACGATAGTGAATCAAATGAGGAAGTGTCCAGTGATAAGGGAGCAACCAATCTTTGCTTCATGGCTTTTATGGATGAGGATGATAAGGATGAGGTAACAAATTCTTCTTAATCATATTATAGTAATGATGATTATGATTATGATGATGAAAATGATGCTTTAGAAGCTTTGCTAAAAAAGTATGAATAATTGGCCAAGAAACATAAGTCTCTTAGAAATAGACATGCATGCATTTCTAAAGAGAAAAATGATTTGCAAAAAGTATTTGACTCTTGCAAAACAAAGCTTGAAAATGTTGAAAAGGAAAATAGAGTTTTGCAAGATGAAAATGCTAAAATTTTGAAAGAAAAGGATTTGATAAAAGACAATCTTTCAATGTTTGAACAAGGTGGTGTTAAAATTGATTCAATTTTAAAACATCAAAAACTTAGTGGTAATAAAGAAGGTATTGGTTTTAACCAAAACTCTTCCTACACCTCTAAAGGAACCATAATTATTAAAGCATCTACCTCCACACAAAAATCGAAGGATTTCAAAAAGAAGAATGCTCATCTGAAGACCAATTGAATGCATACTAATAAAGTGCATCATTCTTCATGTTCATGCAATAATGGGCATTCTCATGTATCTAGTAAGAAGTATGTGCATAATCATTCTAGGTTTAGGAATGTTATATGTCACTATTACAATAGGAAAGGACATACAATTAATAGATGTTTCATCAGAAAAATGCATGGAATGATAATGATTTGTATGATTCTAACCTCCAAGGACCCAAATACATTTAGGTACCTAAAAAGAGATAAATGCATTTATTTTTGATAGGTTTGCTTAAGCTCCAAGATAAGCGTCAACAAATGGTACCTTGTTAGTGGATGTTCAAAGTACATGACCTGGAATGCAAGCATGTTCTCAAACTTAAAGCATTTTGATGGAGGTAATGTCACCTTTGACGATAACACCAAAGGTAAGGTAGTTGGAATTGGTAGAATCGGTAAGGATTCCAACCTTTCAATTAATAAATTTTTGCTAGTAGAGGGTTTAAAACATAACTTACTTAGTATAAGTCAACCTTATGACAATGGTTACAAAGTTACTTTTGATCCTAAAAGATGTTTTATCTATAAGATTAATGATGATAAGTTAGTTTTTCAAGGTGATAGGATAGAAAATGTTTATGTGATTGATTTGGAATCTATTGCTAACAAAAATGTTAAGCGTCTTATTTCCATAAGTGAGGACTCTTAGCTTTGGCATAGAAGGCTTGGACATGCTAGCTTTGAAAGCATTGTTAATCTTGAGAAGGATGAACATGTTGTAGGACTTCTAAAGATCAAATTTATTAAGGACAAGGTGTGTGAATCTTGCCAAATGGGAAAATAGGTAAAATCCTCATTTAAGGTAAAGAATAAGGTAACTTCTACAAAACCTTTTCAATTACTTCACATGGATTTATTTGGACCAACTAGGATTGCTATCTTAGGTGGTATGCATTATGTATTTGTTGTTGTTGATGATTACTCAGGTTTACTTGGGTTTCTTTTATAACTCATAAAGATGATACATTCAATGCTTTTTAAACATTGATTAAAAGAATGGAAAATGAAAAAGATTATTATATTTCATCTATTAGAAGTGATCATGGAAAAGAATTTCAAAATGAAAACTTCAAGTCATTTTATGATATTTAAGGCATTCATCATAATTTTTCATCTCCTAAAACTCCTTAATTAAATGGGGTAGTTGAAAGGAAAAATTGAACTCTTTGTAATATGGCATGTACAATGCTTAATGAGTATCAATTACCATCATACTTGTGGTCTAAAGTGGTCAATATTGCTTGCTATGTCTCAAATCAATTTCATTTAAGACCAATATTAAATAAAACACCTTATGAGCTATGGAATGGTAGAAAACCAATGATTTCTTACTTTAGAGTATTTGGTTGCAAGTGTTATATTTTGAATACTAAGGATAATCTTGGTAAATTTGATCCTAAAACTGATGAGGGTTTATTTCTAGGCTATGCTACATCTAGTAAATCATATAGGGTGTTCAATAAAAGATCTTCGGTTGTTGAGGAATCAATGCATATTCTTTTTTATGAGATTAACTCCCTTAGTCCAAGAAAGGACATTATTAATAATGATGTAGGGAGTCTATTGGAACAAGGAGAAGAATATGAGAATTAACAAGAAGATATTCCAAAGGATGTTGAAAAGGAAGAGATAAATGACCTTCCTCCTCACCTTACTGCAACCTAATTTGAGCATGATCTACCAAGAGAGTAGCAATTTCCTAAGGGACAATCTAAGGAGCAAATCATAGGTGAAACATCTAAAGGGGTAATTATGCATTCTAAATTCAAAGATATTCATAACAATCTTGCTTTTATTTCTTAAATTGAACCAAAGAATGTTAATAAAGCCTTGAATGATGAAAGTTGGGTGCTTGCTATTCAAGATGAACTAAATCGGTTTGAAAGGAATAGGGTGTGGACTTTAATACCTAAGCCTAGAAATGCATCTATCATAGGAACTAGATGGGTGTATAGGAATAAGTTAAATGAGGATGGTATCATTACTAGAAATAAGGCTAGGTTAGTTGCACAAGGCTATAGTCAAGAAGGAGGTATAAATTTTGATGAAACCTTTGCATCGGTAACTAGATTAGAAGCTATTAGGATGTTATTGGCATATGCATCAAATATGAATTTTAAATTATTTCAAAAGGATGTGAAAAGTGCTTTTCTCAATGGTTTTATTGATGAAGAAGTATTTATTGCACAACCCACTGGTTTTGAAGATTTCAACTTTCCAAACCATGTTTTCAAACTTACTAAAGCTTTATATGGTCTTAAACAAGCCTCTAGAGCTTGGTATGATAGATTAAGCAATTTCTTGATTGACAATGGTTTTGAAAAAGGTAAAGTAGACACAACACTCTTCATTAAGCATTATAAACATGACATCTTACTTGTGTAAATTTATGTTGATGATATCATATTTAGTGCTACTAATGAAGATTTATGCAAGGAATTTTTCAAGTGTATGTAAGGAGAATTCGAGATGAGCATGATGGGAGAATTGAAGTACTTCTTAAGACTTCAAGTCAAGCAATGTGAAGATGGAATCTTCATCAACCAATTCAAGTACACTCAAGAGATGTTGAAGAAATTCAGATTGAAAGATGCTAAAGCTAGCAAGACTCTCATGAGCACCATCACAAAGCTTTCTTTAGATTAAAGTGGCAAACATATAGATCAAAAGATGTATAGAGGTATAATAGGTAGTTTGCTCTATCTAACTACTTCTAGGCTAGACATAATGTTTGCTGTATGTATGTATGCTAGATTTCAAGCATCTCCTAGGGAATCTCATTTGAGTGCCATGAAATAAATTTTTAAATACTTGATTGGAATAATGTATTATGGCTTGTGGTATGCTAAGAATGATTCTTTTAACTTGATTGCTATTTCTGATGCTGACTTTGCTGGTAATGTGTTAGATAGGAAAAGTACTTCGGGTACTTATCATTTCTTAAGAACTTGTTTGGTTTCTTGGTTTAGCAAGAAACAAAATTGTATGTTATTGTCTACTGTTGAAGCTGAGTATATATCCGTAGGTTGTTGTTGTGCTCAAATGTTATGGATTCAACAAGAATTGAGGGATTACAATGTTTTTATGTATTACATTTCTATTAAATGTGATAACCTTAGTGCTATAAACTTATCTAAGAATCCCATACAACATGCTAAGACTAAACACATAGATATTAGACATCATTCCTTGCATGATAATGTGTAAAAAGGGAAAGTTATATTAGAATTTGTTGATACAACTCACTAACTTGTCGATATTTTCACCAAAACTTCATCAAACATGAGCTAGGGATGATAGATGGATCATTTTTGAAGTAGGTATAATTGATAGACTTTAGGAAGTTTAAGAAATTACCCAAAACTCTTCAAAAATTTTTGAATTTTTAAGTTTATATGACCGTACGCCATTTGTTATGCCCATACGACTCTTAAATGTCCAATTCCAGTTTTTACCGAATCTCAAGTACAGTCGTAAAAATTGTCTATATGACCATATGCTTAATTTTTCAAAAATCAAGTTTCTGCTGAATGTTTTATATGGCCGTACGTAATGATGGTACGCCTGTATGTAAATCAACCAATTTTTTTTAGTGTTTAGTACGGTCGTACACTATCTCATACGCCTATACATCTTAAAACTTTAAATTTTCAAAGTTTTTTATGAAGCAATGGTATGGTCGTATAGGAATTTTGTACGCCTGTACCACTCAAAATTCTAAAATTAAAATTTTGGCAGATGCCTTCGTATGGCCATACACTTTGAGTGGTATACCCATACATGATAACATTTTCTTCAATTTTTTAAGCTTTTCAGGTCGGTACGGCCATATGCCCTAATGATACCCTCGTATGCAACTCAAAACCCTAATTTAAATCACTTTTTCTCATAGCTATTGGTTACCGTTTTCTAATTTCTCTTCGATTTCTTTATCAAATCCTCATCAAATCACTTCAAATTAGTCCCATATCATTCAAAATTCAATTGCCCACACTTCTACTCTTGATTTTTGGTCTGATTCTTTATAAATCTCAGGTTTTTGTTTTCAATTTTTACTGTTTTCTCAATTTTTAATTCAGTTTTACTTTATGATTTTCTCAGAAATTTAGTCACTTTTAGCTTTAGGTTCTTTAGAGCAAAATATTTAGGATTGTCATATTAAGTTATGTACAAAATTTTATTAATTTTCGTACAGGTTCAATTCTTTGTGTTTTTCAAAATTCTGTCGAATTTCTGCCGAATTTTTGAAAAACTCTATTTTTGTCAAAATTTTTGATTTTTCAGTATGTTAGCTCCTCGTCTCAGGGTAGAGGCAGGACTAAACGTACTATCCCTTTCGATTCCAACCCTTGGGCTAATACTCCTGCTTTGGCTGTACACCAATCCATTCTGAGTGAGAAAGTTTTCTCTCACTCTCATTTTGTGTGTCAGTCTACTCTCTACCAGGTTGGATTGGAGGCTGACATTCTATGATTTTTGACCAATATAGGTTGGTTAAATTTTGCATTTCTAGATAATCATTACATCCAGTTTGTCACACTCGAGTTTTTATAGTCTTTCCGACTCGATGTGTCTTTTTCTTATAACTTTAGACTTTTTTGTAAACTCTACACTCTTTCTTCTTTAGAGTTTGATGCTCTTTTTAATTTCTCCACTGATGGCGTTACTAATGCCAAATCTATGATCTTCGATCGTAATAACTTCTGGAAGGATAT
Organism: Dalechampia spathulata; assembly: GCA_948192965.1. Classification (NCBI taxonomy): domain Eukaryota; kingdom Viridiplantae; phylum Streptophyta; class Magnoliopsida; order Malpighiales; family Euphorbiaceae; genus Dalechampia; species Dalechampia spathulata. The sequence goes on along the minus strand of CANYBF010246106.1, from coordinate 41,615 downwards.
CACACTTGATACTCCCTTCCGTCCTTCGAGGCTTAAAGCCTCTTGTCTTAAGTCTCCAGCACTATACTATTGTCATCGACTGATCATTTATTTAATTTTTAGGAGATCAGAGCTGAATGATACTATTATAGGCCTTGACATGATCTTTCTTTACTCCATAGTTACAGGCACCCCTATTCAGTCTAGGCGCTGCCTTCAAACCTTTTTTCATGAGGTCGGCATTCAGAAATAGCTTGGTAGGGCTATTCTTTTTGGACCTATCATTCATTCTACTTCCCCTCTTACTCTCAAACCAAAAGGTCCTAATCTTGATCTATAGTTCATCAAGCATTCCATGCTCTTTGAACATACTCATCCTTTCGAGTACGTCATTCACATCGAGTACATCGCACGATGACTCGAGCATCTTCTGTCATTGGGTCTTCCCAATGACATTGTGGCTCTATATGGACATAAAGCTATTGCTATCTATCAATACATACAGGTGCCTCTTCCTGATAACACACCTGTAGAGTGGCTTGATTCTTCTGATCCATCTGCTGCTGCTGTTGTTGCCACACGTTAGGCAGCTTTGAGCCGCAAACACCAGCGGCGTTCTCAGCGGCATTCTCTGTTGTTGTTCCTGATCCAGCTCCTTCTACTACACCTGATCCAGCTGCTGCTGCTGCTACTTCTCCTTTGATTAATGAGTTGATCACCTAGCAATTTGCTGTACTCACCACTCATCTTATTCATCTTGATGCCATTGAGCACCGCCTTGGTTCTATTGATCAGTGCCTAGATCAGCATATCACTGAGACCCAAGAGTTCTAGGCAACCACAACTACTACTCTACAATCCATCAATCTATTATTAGATTCATTTATCCCTCTTCCTAGTTTGTAATGATTGCTTTTAATATTGTCAAAGGAGGAGATGTTTTAGATAGATAGATTAGTTTTGTTGACTTTATTGACTTTCATTATATTTTTAATTTTTTAGTTTACTTTGAGCATTGTTGTGAGCACCGGTTTCTGTTGATCGCCCAAAGCAAGGCTTGCGAAGCTCACGGATCGAGGACCACACTTGAAGTAAAAATGTAATCTTCCCAAGGGGCTACCTCGGGGAATGATACAGACTCAAAAGAGTCGTAAGGGAGTCACCACCGGATGGTTCCATATTGGTCCAACTAACCCATAGCATGAGTGCTAGTTAAACCCTTCAGAGATTGGATTCGGGTGGTAGAGATCTATTTCTATGAGTTTCCAAAATCGATTTTACCATTATAGTTGGAGTTAATTGTTCTAAGCAGGTAAGCATACGAGCATATATGTAAGTACACAGCGTGACATGCGATTTGGTGTTGCACAGTTGCACGTAGAATGGTATATAATGTTATATGGCATTTAGATGACATGGCATATGCATGACATGTGACATATTAAAATGACATGGCATATGTATGACATGACATAATAATTCATGGCATAATAAAATGACATAGCATATGCATGACATGGCATAGTGATGCATGGGTGAATTGGCATTTGACATGGCATGTGGCATGGCATGCGACATAGCATGTGACCTGGTATATGACATGGCATGTAGCGTGGCATACGACATGACATGACATATATGGCATGACATCATAGCATATGACATAATGAATTAGCATGGTAGCATGTGATATGGCATGACATAATGGCATATTGGCAGATAGCATGGCAAGTTGCACGTATTGCGTTACGTATTGACGTATTTGGATTGTATTAGCATATGGGATAATTCTGTTATGGCATGGCATATGCATGACATGACATAGAAGTGTGTGATGTGGCATGTGACATGGCCTATGAGATGATATGACATATTTATTTGAGCAAATATAATAAATCATCCATGAATGAAAAATAATAAAGGCCGGTGAAAGAGGATCAAGGAAAATAGGGGATACATATGGGATTTTAGGGGGAATTATTACAAAACATGAATAATTCTATCCTATTACAAAAATATCCTCATATACATCATTTTGGGATGTTAAGTGACGTCCTCTCTTCCTTGGGTATTTTTCTGCCTCAAGTAGCACGAGTGATAAATGTAAAATAAACACAGTAAATTCATTAGTAGCAAATGAATTTAGGATTTATTTGACTAATCCAATGCCATGTGAAAGCATGAACCAAGAGTCAAAATCCAGTAAATTGTTTGGCAACAATCATGCGAATTAACACGAGCCGGATCATGAAAATTAATTAAATAAAAATAATTTAAAGCAAAATTATTTTTGTTTGATCATAGAAAATCAAATGGGAATTGCTAACATTACATAACAGCAATTGGAGATAGCAACTCAACCAATTTGAATTCAATCCATTCAAAAATCACATTTATATGAGTTAAATAGGCATTTAATTGTAGAAAATCAATTTGAGGCCCAAATTAATTAAATGTAATTAATTTTTAATGTATCAAATACACTTGAGCTACTGTCAAGCATCAAATGCTACTGGAATTATCAAATCGAGATTGAAAATAATTGAAAAATGCAGTTTTTTTGAAAAAATTTTAAGGAACATACGCGGGCATATAGTGCTATGTGGGTAGCACATAGGCTATATGCTGCACACATATCTTGATGTGTGGCACACATATCTTGATGTGTGGCACACATATCTTGATGTGTGGTATACATATCTTGATGTGTCGCACACATAGTATTTCAATCTATAAGAAAATTAAATTTATTAGCATAAACATGATCTATCGACCAAATACAGCAAGTTTAATGAAGACAGTACCTCATTTTGAGCATGAATCAGCATCTGAATTGCAAATTAAACAAGTAAATGCATATTAACTTGAATAATCAATTTTAATGCTAAACTCAATTAGATCTGGATAATATTTGACAGATTTAAAACATTAAGACTATGGAAAAGCCATTAATGTTGTTGGAAACATCAGATCCGGGGTAAAACCGAGTGAAAACAGAAGCAAAAACCGATTTTCTGGAAAAACAGAGGCCTATGTGCACAGCACATAGATCTATGTGCGCCACACATAGGTTGTGTGTAGTGTACATAGATGAATGTGTGGTGCACATAGTAGAGAAAATAGAAGAAAAATGAGGTTTTTCAACAAAAACTCGAGATCCGAGTCAGATCTAAACAGATCTAAAGTGGAAAATGTATTTTTGACTCGTAGATGAGCATCTAACTTGAAAATTACTTTTTAAGGCTAAAAATTAATTAGATCTGAAGAATATATGATAGATCTAGAACACCAAAGGCATGGAAAGCCTCTGATGAAGCTAGATTCATCAGATCGGGTAAGGAATCGAGTGAAAACCGAAGAAAATATGCATTTTTTGGAAATTTTTGGGGCCTATATGTGCAGCATATAGGCCTATATGCACCACACATAGGCTATGTGTGGTGCACATAGTGGTATATGTGGCGCATATAGGTGGAAAAATAGAGAGAATCAAGGTTTTTCAAAAAATCATGAGATCTAACTCAAATCTATGTAGATCAAAGCCAGAAATGTGTTATTTTGATTATCAAAAAGCTTTAATAATCAATAAACAAGCATGATTGAAGCCAATCTACAAGAAATCAAGCCAAAAATCAAAGATTTATGCAAAAACATGAAGAAAATAGAGGAAAAGTAGCATTTCATTCACTACAGTAGGTTTTTCTTTAATATCCTGCTTCCCAAATGCTTTTAAGATCTTAACTAGAGTTGATTTGTCTCTAAATCCTAACAATTTAATTAATTAAGTGCTTAATTAATTTAAGAGTGAATTTTGGCAGAGTTTAGGCATTTTTAGCCAATTTTCGGAACGATTTTTCATGAACCCAAGTGATATATTTATAATGGAGGAACTAAGGTTTGGAAAATGTAATTTTCAATATGGGATTTGAAAATTTTAAAGCTATGTGTGCCACACATAGTGCTATGTGCACCACACATAGCCTATGTGCGTAGCATGTAGTGCTACATGCTACGCACATAGCATTTTGACGTGCTATATGGGCCCTACCAAATGTATTTGTCTGTTACATGTTATGCGCATAGTGCTATGCGCTATGTATATAGCATTTGATACTATACGCTCTGCCTTGCATGGTCGAAATGAGATGTGCTTTGAATGTCAAATAAGCGTCATTTGACATTCTAAGATGTTGTGCTATGCCGAGCATGTTAGATTTGGCCCTAAAAGTGGGCCCCACCAAACGTCTTGTTCTGCTACATGTGTAGCACATAGTGCTATATGTTACACATATAGCATTTTGATGTTATGCGCTCTGCCTTGCACGGGTGAAACGGGATGTGCTCCGTATGTCAAATAAGCATCATTTGACATTCTAAGACGTTGTGCTATGCAGAGCATGTTAGATTTAGCCTTGAAAGTGGGCCCCACCAAATGTCTTATTTTGCTACATACGTAGCATATAGTGCTATATGCTACGCATATAGCATTTTGATGTTATGCGCTCTGCCTTACACAAGCAAAACGGGATGCGCTTTGTATGTCAAATAAGCGTCATTTGACATTCTAAGACGTTGTGCTGTGAGAAGCACCCCAGATTTGGCCCGAAAAGTAGGCCTCACCAAATGTCTTTTTTTTTGTCATATAGTGCTATGTGCTAAGTGCATTCTGTTTTTGCATTCTGCCTTATATGGGTAAAATGCAACGTGTTCTGCATGTCCAGAACACTCAGAGGAAGTTAAAATGCATGTACGCAAATCGGGGTTGACTTCGGGGATTGATTCCGAGCCGAATCAACAAAAACCCGAGATTACGCGCATAGGTGAAAAGTCAGGGTCAACAATTGTATTCATTTTATCTTATGATATATGATATTTGATTATTGCTTTAATTTATTTCTGATTATATTGCTCTAATTATGTCTTTTCTCCTTTGTGTTTAATTGGTTATTGATAATTGATTGCATTAATTTTAAAACAAAGGGGGAGATTTTCAAATCAAAAGTTTTTTATTATGTTTTTGCAAATTGAACTTAAATTGATTGCCAACATTAAAAAGGAGAAGATTGTTATACCTAGGATTTTGATGTATGTATTTTGTTTAAATCAATTTAAGTTAATTTCAAGTTAAAGTATGATTTTTGGATATGGTACAGGTGTACCACTGCTTTGCACTGTATAGTACGGCCATATGGTTGACCGTACCAAGTAGATTTGACTTTACTATATTTGGTACGGGTGTACCAGTTTCAGTACGGGCTTACCATTGTTATGTGTTATATGATATGATCATACGGTTAATCGTACCAAGTCAGATTTGATTTGCTCGCATTGGTACGGGCGTACCAATGGATGGTACAAGCGTATCAAATGTTGTGAAAAGTTCCAGTAGCTTTAGTGCAGGCCCAAGGAGTGGTACAGTCATACCATGTCATGTATTTTGGCTACGTAACATGCTCCTGTAGCATGATTACTAATTCTCTACTCAAAAAAATCAATAATCATCCTACAAAGGATTCCATATATTTATGATTAAGTGTGGAGAATTATATATATATATATTATCATGTATACAATCCTTCATCTATATACGATCCATTATCATTCCCAGGTGTTATCATACTATCATAGTTTAAAAACATCATCATATTAAAGTTATTAACATACACATAATGTTATTTTACATATTTAAGGATCGTCCTAAGTCATTACCGTCACAATTAATAATACCATTAATTATTTTAAAAAACCATCAAACATAATTTTATTTACTGCCAAGTACTTATTTTAGTGGTTAAACGATTATTGGAAAAATAGAAGTATGAAGAAATCCAAACCATTTATCAATAGCTTATTGAAATGTTCAGCTGCTATCACTAACGTTCCTGCTCCCCGGCTTTGCTTGTCCCTACGTTTATCAATTGACAAACGCTGAATATAAAACTCAGTGGTGCTAGTATATCATTTAATGTAAATATAATAATTAAATAATATCATAAACAATTCCATTAACGTATTCATGATATAAAAATAGCAATTAAAACGTGATATCAATTGTTTATAATGCATCATCATAAAATATATATTATATACAATTTTTATCTTATTTAATTATTCTTATCAATATCTATTAATATTTCTATCATATGTCATTTTAATTATTAACAATGTCAAATCATTATCATTATAAATATGATTATGAATGGTATAGTATGTATGTTATTTTATCATTTATTTGCATGAGTGCAAAACATTATACCGATTATTGTATCAACATATTATATTCATGAAAAATGCTTATTTATGAGAGTGCATTCATGTTATGCATTCTCCCTTGTATTTTCTTGCATCATTTCTTATCATATAATTGCCTATATATGTGCACATTGTATTGGATTTTCTTTCCATTCATATTTGTGATTCAATATATTGCAATCCACTTCATAATCATTTCATTTATTTTTATATCCTTAATTCTTCCATTTTATTTCCATAGGAATTTCATTTCATAATATCCAATACCTTTCATATAATCATTTTCCTTTCATTTGTTTATTTTCCACATTCCTTATTCCTCCATGTTATGCTATGCCATATTTCATGATAAATGCAATGATATTTATGACATGTTAACCATCTATATCATTATATCATTATTAATTATGTAATGCTATTGCATTACCATACCATTACCCCTTTAATCATTTAATGATCTAAGACTTCCAATTAAACTAACACAAACCTGAGATATCATTTCCTTTGTTTAATTCCTTTGCTGATACGTGAGGATTATCCACTGATTTACCTAATCATAATGAAATGTTCATCTTTAATTAATATATTTCATTTCATCATTAGTCACTCTTATAATTATATATCATTGTATTAACCAATCACATATCAATGATATTCACTCATCATATCAAAGCATTATTTAAGGAATCATGTTACTATTTACAATAGTATTTACCATTCCATTATCTGAATTAATTATCATATAATTTAAATTCAATTTTAACATATTTAATATCTACTTAATATAAATATAATACTACTAAAAATTGTACTTATTAAACCTTTCATTAACATATCATAAAACTTCTTCATAACATCAGTTTGCTTATATAAACCATAATTTTATAATCATTTTATAAACTGTTTACTCATTACATATTGAAATCAACATTCTTATATTTAAACAGTTAATATAATTACCTAATATTTCTATATATATTATATATAAATATTTAACATTTAATTTATTTAATTTCTTAATAAATCCTCATCATATAACACTTCTATTATTTAGTTTAAACAGTAACATCTTATGTGTTTATGTTTTTATTTTATTCCAAATTTGATCATATAACTAATTTCAATTAAACAATGATATTATAATAATTATTATTAAATAGTTATCATAATTAGTAATATTTTATCATCTTAAATTCTATTTAAAAAAATCATAACTCATTTATAAATCATTTTATCATCATTTGATATCTAATTATCTTACCCCTTTTATACTGCTGCTTATTAATCACTTAATAACTCAACAGTTAACATTTAACATGTTACTATCAATTTACTAAACTATCACCATCTTATTACTGATCATTTAATATTATATCTTAATCAGATTCTAAATATTAAACATATTTATATTATACTAAAACAAGTAATGTCAAAAATAGAATATTAAAGCAGTTGATATCATTAGTTATTTAATCCATATTTAAACTTGTTTAACTTCTTAGTTCTCCTTTTTCATAATTAAATTATGTTCCCTTTCTTAATCCAATAAAATCTTAAACTCTATTATTATTGTTTCACAACATTACTTATCTATGACTTACCATCTTACTGCTTATTCTTAACTTTAGAAACACTGTCATTAATACATTTAATAATTAATCAGTAACTTATTTAAATATTCTAACACTTAAATATACTTAATCACACATCCAGTTTGCATAAACATTAGTCTGCTTATCATTTATACAGTTACTCTTCAACAACACATCATATAACCTTATCTTACTATTTCACATAACAATTTAATCTTATAATTCAAAACATTTCTTATTACAATATCAATTTCTTTACTGCCATACTTCTTATACTACATGCCTTAACATATTCATTATCCAATACTTAAACATAATCAATTAGTTTACACTTCATCTTATAAACCGTATGTCTATGTATTCGGTACCCCACTGTTATCTTTAATTTTGTCCATCAAATTGAATCATATTATATCATTCATTTATTAACTCATTAACCTTCTTAATAATACTTACTATTCTTACTTAAATGATCATTTAAATCCTTAATATATATCTTAAGTAGGACTATTTCATATTACCTCAGTTTTATTTATCTCTTAGTTAACAACATAACTTCTTTTATAACCCATATCATACTATCCATTAACTTCTTCATTAAACTGCTTATTATTATCTAATATTAACTTCATTCTTATAATTTAAAATACTTTTAAAATCATATAACATTTCCTCTTACATCTCATTATTTACTTCATTTTAGCCTATCAATTTGACCCTTAAATATAACCTTTTCATATCATTAATTACTAGACTTATAAATCTTCTTATTAACACTTAATATGCTTAATCCTTTGATCATATGAGTCTCCACATAAATTCATGACCGAATGCTTCCATTTAATCCCTTAAACATTTAAAAATCATATCTTAAGTCCATCTTTTTATAACATACCTTATGTTCTACTTAATACTTTAAAAAGAACTCCATTTTTATTTCAATTTAAAAGTCAAATACTTAAATCATACTTTAACTTAATCATTTATTTCATAGTTCTTAAATCATTTACACTTAAAATAAAATTGAACCTTAAATCATCAAATTTACTTAACTTATCACTTAGCTTTTATCATCTTCTTAACTATTTACCTTTTGCTTTTAGTAAAACACTTTAAATCATGTTTTAAACTTACCATCATTTAGAAATATTCATTAGAATGATTCGGCCAAAAAGGAAATCCCATGACACACACACCCACACAATCACTAAACACTTTATTTCATGGTTTTTACAACTGTAACCAATCTAACATCAAATCATCAACTAAAACTACCAAAATAACTTCAAACCATTTGGCCATGACACTAATCACATAAAAAATGCACAAAACCATTTGATCTACTACTTATTCATACTCATCAAGGCTCACCTTTAGCTAAACAACCTAAAACTCAATTAAAACTTGCTATCCCTTTGAGTTTGCTACGAATTTATTTGAACTTTCACCACTTTGACTTCCTTAAGGTTGATCTTCACCTTAACTCAACATGCATGTACCTTAGAGAGTGAGATCAAACATAAACCAAGGTTAATACTGAAGGAAAAGTTACGGTTTTTAACAAAACTCATGATTCTTCATGATTTCGATCATGACCTTGAAGAATCACTAGAAAAGAGTTTCGATCACTAAGAAAACAAGGGAAACAAAGAGTATTTTGGCTTTACCTTGATGTATACTCAAAGAGCTTGCTTGAAACTAAGAAAAACAAGATGAAAAGATGAAAAATGAGATGAAATCTTCGATTGCTTGAAGGAACACTTCGGCTTCTTGTATAAACATGAAGAAATGAAGATCTCTTGACTCAAACTTGTTCCAAACGTGTGGTCTTAGCAATATGTATGAAGTTTTGAAGAGAAATGAAGGATTTAAAGAAGCTAGTTTCGACTTCTCTTAAGATAAAATGAAGAAGTGTAAGAACAAACAGAGAAAAGTGAAGAAAGAAGAGAGGAATGAGTGTATAGGTTCGGTCACTTAGGTATAGGATAAGAAATGAGTGGTTTGTTTTATTAAAGAGAGGATTCTTAATGGATAAGGTGATAAAACCATAGGGCATACTCAAAATACACTTTATTATACTAAATTCCAACCTTTATACATATATATATGTATAGTTATATGTATTAAATTCTAATTCCACCAATCAAATCCTTATCTTATGTATTTTATACTTCCAAAACATATTAATTTAATAAATATCATCTTCCATCTTTTTCCACTAACTCAAAAATACCAATATTATATTCTCTCTCTCCATCCACTAACACAACTTCCTAAATCACTAACACAATTTTTTACACCACTAATACAATTACCAATCCCACTTCTAATATAATATATTAATTCAAATCTACTTTAACTTATACTATTTTTAATTATACATTTATCTACTTATTTAATTACATACCATTAATTTATTCATTACTTATTTATGACATCATATTACCATTTTATGACATCATCATGACATCATTAATAAAAATAGTAATTATACTTTTCCAATATTTACATATTATTATATACTTTTACTAATTCATTATTAATACATAATTATTCATTCTCTAATTCATTAGAATCATAATTATACTTATATGCATATATTATACTTACATCATCATTACATATCATGCTTACATCATCATTACTCAATTATGACATCATAATAAATTCTAAATTTATTATTCTATCTTTTTTATATTATTAAACTTATATTAAATCAATCATTTTAAACTTACTTAATCAATCTACCATCTTTTAAGGTGTCTTATTCTCAAAAAACTTATGACCACTATTCTTTTTATATTATCTATATTATATAATAAAAATATTATTATTATTATTAATTCATATATATATACACACACGTACATACATACGAACAAAATGATTTTTTTAAAATAATAAATTTTTGTGTAAAAATAACAAACTTTTAAATAAATTTAAAGTGACTTTTTTTATTTGCTAAATAAACTTAAAATAAATCAATGATTTAATAATTTTTTTTAAAAAATAATATTTTAAAATAATCTTATCATTATCAATCGATTTTTAAAAAAATTGTTGTATGTCCCTAATTATTTAAGATGATGGCTGTTTGACTTATAATGACTTACATGATGTAGAATTTTGAAAAATTATATATAATTTTAAATAAATTAATTTAAAAATAATATTAAAAATATATTTTTATTATTAAAATAATTAAAGTTAGAACAAAATAAACTGACAAAAGTTTGCAAAACAATCAAGACCTGAAACAGTTTTTCGAAAGCAAATGGATACATATATATTTTTATAAGAAATAAAAAATAATAATTTTAAAAAATGGAGAAATAATAAATAATTATTAAGGTTAAAAGAAGAAAAAGAATGATTAAGATAAAAAAGATACAGAAAGAAAAAGATATATGAAAAATTGAAAAAATAATATGAAATATTGATGAAAAGTAGATATTTTTTAAAAAATTCAAAATATTTTAATTTTAAATAAAATTAGGTAGATTTAAAAAAACAATTTTTTGACAGATTTTTAAAATTATAAAATAAAAATTTATGTATTTTTGTAAATATGTCTGTATCCTTCTTACCAACGCTGCTGTTTGTTCCCTTCTGAAATAAAAAAGCCTTCCTTTTGAAGGCTGCAAAGAAATATAAGAGAAGAAACTCAAAAGGCAAACTGACATACACAAATAAAATGGGAAAGAAGAAACAGAAGAAAGCAGAACAGCAAGAAAACCCTAATGTTGCTGAAGCTACTCGCATTCGAATTTCTCAAATACTTGACCAATTCCGTACTGCTAAGGATCAAGGTTTTTATTTACTTTTCCAATGCAGTTGCTTTTCTTACTGATTTCTTTATTTTTCTCATTTTCTTTTAATTTGATTTTGGAATTATCGGTAGAAATGCTTGAAGTGTGCAGCTTCGTCAATGTTCCGTGTAAAATTTTTAATTTTCCATTAGTGATTGTGCTTTAGATTTTGTGGTAAAGCTCTCTTGTTTGTCTAATAGTTCACCATCAAAAAAGAATTGTTCGTTTTTTTTGTCACTAATTGAAGTCCATCAATTTTATTTACAGCTAGCAAATGCTGTTGCTGCCAATTTGGCTGTTGCTGATAATGGATTTAAATCTAATTTACTTTCTTAATGGATGATTGGATGCTGCTTGCAGTATTCACATTTGAAGCAAGCTTATCGAACCGTGAAAGGGCTGTGGTGCATGAGGTATGCAAGAAAATGGGTATGAAATCGAAGAGTTCTGGGTGAGTTTTGATCGATTCTTATGTCTCTACTTTATTTCACAGTGACATATCTGGAATAATTGAACCGGAAGTTCAGCTATTGTGAGATGTGTAGATTTGTGATGGGATGTATACTTGTTTGTATTTCATCTTCTAATTAACTTTCTTGTGCTTGTGAACCTCTATATAGGCGTCATGATCAGCGACGAGTCTCAGTATACAAAACCTCGCAGAAGGCAGACACCAAAAAGGCAAAAGAAAGTCTCACAAATTTGACATTTTCAGAAGAATCAAAATTTTTCCTGCAAGATCTGTTTGCAAACTACCCACCTGAAGATGGTGAGCTTGGTGGAAAACTGATAGAAAGTTGCAATGATCAGGAGAGTAAAATACAAGGACAGAAAGATGATATCTTTAGCATGCCTTTACTGACCAAAGCTGATATTGCTAAGAAAGTGGAATTATTGAATTCTAGAGTAGAAAAGGACACAAACTTAAGACAGGTAATTTTGCCTCTCTAATATATAATTTTTTAATTTACTAATTTCTATGTCAATTAGATGCTTTAACTCCAATTGTCACCTGTTGATGTCAGTATTTAAGCTAAACTTTATGCATGTCAGTGCTGGCTACCATGGCAAGGCAATGCAATATGTCTATTCCCTTGGAAAGATATTTTAGTTTTGCACATAATACTTTGCAAGTGAAATATGTCTGATATTCCATTATCCGCGCAGATAGTTGAAGAAAGATCTAAGCTTCCAATTGCATCCTTCAGGGAGGTCATTACATCTACTGTAGAATCTCACCGGGTAAGTTCTTACCTACCTAAGATATGCACATTTGTTGCTTGGTGCCTAGACTGGACATTGCCTTCAACCACAATTTTATTCTTGATTATTTTTGCCAGGTTATGGCTTTGGAAATTGTTTTGTCCAATGCACACTTTTTTCTTGCTTACTCTGAAAACCAGAGCTTTTGCTAATGGGTTTCTGTTGCTTTTCATGGAAGCATTTAATCTTCTGATGCAGGTTGTTCTTATTTCTGGCGAAACTGGATGTGGAAAGACCACTCAGGTTACAGATTCTTTGCTTTCATTTTCTTTATGATGTTACTAGTATTCTTTGTCAAGAAATGAATTTCATGAAGACCTCCGTTTTTCCACAAGACCTTGTGTTTTTCGATTAATTAGCTTTGAGAACTGTATGTTCAACAAACATGTTACAATTTTCTGCCGTGTATATGACGTTGACGAAATTTGCTGGGTAATCACTTTGGGATGTGCCAACTATATTCTGTTTAGCTGAAAAATACCAGGGAATCTTATGCTTTATTAGTATGAGATTCTAGCAATTTTTGAAAAGGCTCTAGGCCCATTAAGATGTTGAACATATCAATTTAATAAGAATATAGGATTTAAAACAGAATTTAAAAACACAATTGTGATGTGTATTCACAAAATTCTAATAATAATAATAATAAACTTCAAAATTTTAAAAATATAAACCAAACAAGAACATAAAATAATGTAAATAAATAGAATTCAAATATTTTAAATATTATTAGATCAAGCATAAAGTGTTGAATTTAGGATAAAGAATTTCTTTATTAAATAACTGATTTTTACAAAGATACATGTTTGTCTAAACATTTCTAAAGCTAATATAGAAAGTATACCTATGACACACTCTATTTTTTGGTATATCGGGAATTAACAAATTGAAGGCCTAATAATTAGGAACTAAATATTTCTAACTTTGACTTCCTAAAAACACAAAAGTCAACTAAAGAAAAACTAAAGTCATAAAGAAGATTGAAAAAATACATGCAAGTTTAATTAGGACATAAAATATTATGTCAAGAATAATAGAGAGCAAAAAACTTGGGCTACTGGTCTTCATCTTCCCTTTTCATCTTTCGATTTCTTCTTGTCAAGGTTACTACATTTTCTTTCCCTTTATTTCCTGCTATGATTCAAAGGTTTCTGGCAAAGTATACTTCTCTTCCTTTTCCTTTTGACCCAATGTGAATATAACAAAGATGCCCTAGGTGTGTGCCTTGGTTTTCGCCCTAGGTGTGCACCTTGGTGTTCACCCTAGGTGTGCAATTAGGCTTAAAAGGTGGGAGTCTTAGGAAGGTTACTGCCTTGAAGGCTTAGAGGTACACTAGATGGAGCCAATGGTGCCCGGTGCCTTGGATGTGCCTTTTGAAATGGTTGTAGACCACCATAGATTGCGGTATGTAATTTAGAGTTTTGCATTGTATTGATCCCCTGCTATATGTTATTGTTTGGAACTAGCAAATGAGATACCGCTTTGTGATTTAAGTGAAAGGGTAAGGATGAAAAGGGAAATAGAGAAAAATGGTAACTGATAAACTATTCTTTCAACAATGAATTCTTAAATTTTATCCATCAATTAATTAATGGCCCTAGAGCTCCAATTTTTCCTCAATGTAAGACTATTAGGTTGCATTAGAATGTTTTTGGATAAAAAAATTGCTGAACACTTGTTCTTTGTTCTTGCCCAATCATATGATATAGCTATAAATTGCTCAAATATGTACAAATAAACAAAGTGGAAGATTGAGCATGAGCTAATGATTTGACTACTCTTGTTGACTGCAAAGTAGTGAAAAGTAATAACATTGTGTTTGAACTTTGTCATAGTGACTATTGATAATGGTTACCGTTATCAAATATAGATTCAATCTACTCCTTTTTTGTGGCCATTGGTTTTGGGGCCAAATTTCCTAAAATTATATGATTGCATCAAATTTATGCCATATCAAAATTTAGGATATTCCATTTGGAAGTCTAAAGTTGCTCATTTAAGTGAAAAATGCTGGAATATGTCTTTTGCCTTTTGTTTAGTTTTAGTTAATAATTGGAAGTACTACTCTCTAAGAAGGTAGTTAAGCTATTTTACATAGATTTATAAATATTACATGCATTTGTTAGATTTACGTAGACTTGCGCATGAATTTGGTGAAATCAAATCATATTAATCGTAGTCTGCATCGAAGATTGAATTGAAATTGATTAATTGATCTTTTGGATTTAGTTACCAGTTTATGGTATAAAACTCTATTATGAATAGGAGTTATTTGCATTAGAACTAACGAAAGAATGTATGAGTTTGATTCATTTATATTTGATGATTTTTGGAGAAAATATATGTAATTATTATTTTCTTGATGATTAACTTCTTAAAATTCATTCTATTTATACACATGTCACTCCTAGTTTAGGAAGATATTTAGTAGAATATTCAGAATAATGATTAATGGATAAATCAAAGCTCAAGTGAAAAATCTTTTCCTAATTTTACACTCCCCCTTAAGTTGGTGCAAAAATGTTTTACATGCCCAACCTTCATACCAGATTGTAAAAAGATCTACTACTCAGTCCTTTAGTGAACATACCTGCTAGTTGCTTATTTGAAGACACATGACAAATATTCAAAGAGCCATTTGTAAGTTTTTCTTTAATGAAGTGTCGATTAATTTCCACATGTTTCATGCTATTATGTTGAATTAGATTTTGAGCTATATTATTGCTGTGCTTTTATCACAAGACAAAGTCAAAGTAACTGTATCTATCAATTGCAGTTCTTCCATTAATTTCTTTGACTATGATAGTTCACAAACTCCTTTAGCTTCAGCGCTTGATCTTGCTGCTAATGATTGTTTCTTGCTTCTCCAAGAGCCTAGATTTCCACCTATACAAGTATCATATTTGATGTTGATCTTCTATCATTAGGCGGTCTAACCCAATCAACATCTATAAAACCATTCACTTGTAACTGATCATGTTTGGAGATGAGCAATCCTTCACCAAGAGTGAATTACATGAATCTCAACATGAGAAACACAGTTTGTAAATGTAAATCATAAGGATCATGCATATACAAATGAGGAGTCTTCCTACCAATCTTTGATATCACCCTGAATCAACTAGTTAGCTCACTCTTAAAAGTATTTGACGGATCTCCATTTTGTTTTATTTTGTATCCAATAAATGATGTAGAAAATTTCAACATGATGTGGTCTTATTCTGATTTTCTTTATGTTTGAAATACTGATGATTATTTCAGCTTCAATTGACTTCCTTAATATTGTTTTCAAGTTGAGCACTTCATCATGGTTGCACAATTTGAGCGGATTGTTGGATTGAAAAGAATCACCTTTCATTACTCTAGCGAAATTAAGTCATGTTAAATGTACCCTATATTAAGGCATTGAATTGTAACAAAATTAATTAATTTATTTTATGATTCAGTTACCATTTTATGGGTAGAACCCTATTTTAAATAGAAGTTGTTTGTATTAGTTCTAAATGCAAGATTAACGATTGAAAATGTTTGCGGCTTTTGTGTTGATGAATGTCAATCATCAAATTGAGCCACATAAATCTTTGTTTTTTGATATTTCTTCTTTTCCATTCATATGAGTTTTGATATTATTCAAAATTTATCATATAGTTTTCGATTTATTAAAAAATTTCATCGATTATTCTTTTCTTTGGATTTGACTCCTAAAACTTCTAGCTGTGATTCTTAGAAGATTTCTTGTTTTTCTTTGCATTCTTCTATTTTTGGATTTTAGATTTTACTTATGCTGTTTTTCCATAAAATGAGGTAGGTTGATCCCTAAGCTGCCCTGCAACATTTGATGTATGTATAATCGTATGAACATCATTTACCATGATCCATTGTCATATTTTTAAGCTCTATAGCTCTAAATGTTTGTTGTCATTGATTATTTGTTTAGTATGAGCAATGAAACAATGTTCTCATATCAATCAACAATCTTTTTTTTTGTTTGTTTTCCAATCTTTTTTCATGATACATAATGTAGGTTCCACAATATCTCTTAGACTATAAGTGGAGAAAATCTAAGGTTTGCAAAATAATATGCACCCAACCTCGTCGTATTTCCGCAACATCAGGTGTGCTTGCTTGTTAAGGTTGCAGTTTTCTGGTTTAGTTGTACTCTAAAATTTCCCATCTTTGTTTTTTGATTTCACACAACAAATTATTGTGCTTTGGTTTATTTATTTATTTATTTTTGTCTCTAGTTGCTGAGAGAATCTCATGTGAAAGAGGGGAAAATGTTGGTGGCGATATTGGATACAAGGTAATCTTTCTTTCTGAAATATAAATATAGCATGTTATTAGTTTGATTGATGTTCCAAATGTACTTTGTATTGCAAAAAAGGAAATACAATGAAAGTGAAGTTTTCAAGGAGAGAATTATTTATGCCCTTGGGTTTTTGTATTAATCAGTAAAATTTGATTTGTGTTTAGTAACATGAATATGTATTATTGTTGCATTGATATAATATTTTGTGGTGTTTGATGTCTCTTTTTCACTTGGAATGAGGTTTAATTTTTAGGACTCAAACTGACAGTGAAAGTTCATCTAAACCCTTTTCACCTTTCATATGGTTCAATTAAGTCCAAAAATAATATTGTACTAAAACATTACAAAGAAGATTTATTTTGACCCATAAGTATTTTATATACAAAAATATTTTTAATATTTATTAGAAATGTAAAATATAATAAAAAGTTACGAGTTAATTCTGAACAACATCATGTATATATTATGATGCATAAGATTAGATAAATGTAATTCTTATATTTTTATATTTTAAATTACATATTATTTAATAAAAAACTTAAATATTTTATAATATAATATTGTATTGTTTAATTATTTATTTGATTCATTAGATATTATGTAAATAAATGTTTTAAAATTATTTTGAGAAAGTTGACATGACATGGATATATTCTTTTTACTAAATTTGATATAACCAAATGTCAATGCTTTCAATGTCAACTTTAGTAATCAACAAAATGCAATTTATTTTTATTCTTTTTACTAAATTTGAATAGGAACTTTCACTAAATTTGATATTTTAAATACATCAAAAATACAAAAAGTACTAATTGAAATAAAAAGAATTGAATATTGAGGATAGAAAATAATTTAATAAGCAATTATTAACTTATGGATATTGTTGTAAAATGCAATTTATTTTTATTTTTTGTTTTCTCAACTAAAAAATCACATGTTAATATAAAATTATTTATTTCTCATTATTCAATGATTAGCTAAATATTACAAATTTAAAATAATTAATAATTATTTTAAACACTTAAATAAATTTTTAATTAGAATCATTATTTATATTTTATATTTTTGATAAGCACTAATAAAATGTATTTAATTATTAAAATAACAAAAAAAAATTTTTAGTTAAAAATTACGTAAAAAATTTTAAATATTTATTTATTGTAAAAATGATTTCATTGAGTAATTGGTATGAAATTGTAAAAGAAAAAAATGTTGTTCAACAAAAATATTATATTATGAACACATTTCTTAAAAAAACTTTATTTTTTTTCATTTTAAGATATTATAAATCGAAGGTTCATATTGTTAGAGAATCTTACATGAAAGAATGTGAGAAATTATGTGGTATATAAATTGAGTTGATTTGTACTTAATACAGACCAATTAAATTTATACAAAATGGATACTAACCCCATTTATGACTACTATTATGAGTTCGATTTAACACTTAATTCGGTTCATAGAGTTGCAACATGGTATTGGTGCTTAAGACGGACAAATGATATGATAATTGTGTGCTTGTGTTTGAAGATTGGAACTACCTAGCATGAAGTGTAGACCCATTAGTGGAACTAGAGCCTTTGAAATGGTCTAAATGTTTGATGGGCCTCCAAATGAAGGTTCATGTTTAGTGACAGTTGATATAGATCAGTTGCACTTGAAGGTGAGTGTTGAAAAATCATAGATGGAAAGATGTGAGGAATTTAAATGATATATAAGTAAAGTGGATTGGACCACCACTCTTCTTGGCCTATAGAGTTTCCACAATAATAACAATTTTCCCTTTGACATTTCAGTCTTTATTATTATGTTGGACTTGATTGAGCCAACCACTGCGAGTTGGTCTTGTTTAGCCCAAAGAGGTCAAAAAGTGTCTCAAGTGATCTTCTCTTTCAAATTTGATGGGTGAATTGAACTTTTTTTTTTCCTTCCAAAAACTCTTCCAATTGGAGTTCAATATTTCTCCTCTTTTTTTTTGCATCATGTTTTAAGTGTCTTTCATTGATTGGTTATTAAATCATGGGTTATTTTGTTGTGTTTCTTTGTGAATTAATTAGTTAATTATGTTGGCCTTGCATGATGCCAATGTGGAAAAGTATAGGATTTTGATTTTAAAATTTTCTAAACATTTACGAGCAACAAGGTTTGTTAGCATTTTATGTTATTCTCACATAGAAATGTACGTAAACTTACACCATGAAGCATTTTTCACATGTAACTTTGAATTTGTAGATTCGATTGGAAAGCAAAGGTGGAAGAAATTCATCAATTGTCTTCTGCACTAACGGAGTTCTATTGCGGCTACTAGTTTCTAGAGGCACTGGAAGATCAAAGAAGGAATCTTCTATATTTTCCAGTATAACTCATATTATTGTGGTATTTAATTTCTTCTTACTTAGCCATGTGTTAATTTTCATGTTCTTTCCTTCAATCATGATTTACTTGCTCATGATCATTGCTCATTTGAGTGTGAAAATGCCATGGTTTATTTGACTTTCTTTTGGCAAAAGTTTTCATGCCCTTGTTTTATTTATTAACCACTAAAGCTTGCATGTAATTGTCAATTAGCATCAAGGTGGAACTGTGACAAGTTTTTACCTGTTCTCATGCTCTTTAGTCCATTTTAATTGGAAAGAACATGGAAAATAATATTTTGGAGTTTCCCAAGAGTGGAAGTGGCTTGGTTGCATTGGGGTTTAAAAATTCTTTAGAGATTATTTGAATTTGAGGCCCACATGATGCATACATGTTTCAATTAGTTGCTTGTTTGCATGGCAATATGTTCAAATGTGGTGGATTCTCAAAAGGGTTTCTTTCTTACTAATAGGACTTGTATTGATTCAAATGTTTGTCCATGCAACCAATTTACAAGATATTATATACCGAATTGAGGCTTAACCAGGAAATATCCAATAAACGGAAAATTTCAGAACTAAATTATGCTCAAGAAGCTGCCTACTTAAATATTTGCCTAATTAAATTAGTCAATGCTCCTATTCAAATTGGTGTATAACCAAATGCCCAACTTGCAAACAAAGGTATGATAGGTCTTGTTAGGCTGTTAAACACATCAGCTAGTTGCTTGTTAGGTGTCATATGGAGTGGACTCAAAATACCATCTGTCAGCATTTCATTCTTTGATGAAGTGTCTATCAATTCCAATGTTCTTGGTTTGATGCGTTGTACTAGATTATGGGTTGTGCTTATAACAACCTTGTTGCTATAATACAAGGCTACTTCATCTTTTCCATATAATTTTGGTTCCTCTAGTAATACTTTCTCAACCACATTAGCTCAGACACTCTAAGCCTTATTTCTATGCTCTGCTTTAGCAACCACATTTTGCTTCTTGCTTTTTCAAGTGACCCCATTGGTTCCTTAGATAAATGTGTAATCATCAATTGTGGTTTTTCCTATCATTTGAAGATCCACTTTAATCAGCATCAAGAGGAGCTTCTACTTATAGGTGATCATGTTTGGGAACAGATGAATTCGTTGGTTTGCAACCCAACGTGTTGGTTACTTCTGAGAGATATAAAATGCATTTTCTCTAAGAAATAAAGATTCATTCTTTTGATATGGCAACTTCAGTTCCAGGAAATATTGGAGCTTCTATAGATCCTTGATTTCAAATTCTTGAGCCAAGAGTTTCTTCAATAGTGCAATCTTATCTTTGGTACATCTATCCATTATGACCAAAATAGAAAGAAGAATAGCGAGAGAGAATCAAGAAGAGAGAATGAGTTTGTCATATTTTCATCACAAGCCATGGCATTTTCACTTGCTAGGTACATGTCCAAGGTCAAATTTTTATTAGCTATGTACATGTGGACCACTGAACAACTAGAATATGAGTTTCCTAATTAATCTCTAATATTCTCAATAACAGATTTGCTCCTAGCATATATGTGCATTTCCCTGCTCTTCAAGAGTGTCCTTGTCCTCAAGGACACATTATAGAAACTGATGCCAAAGGGAACTAACATTTTGCCAATGCGTATTACCAAAAATCCAACCGTGATGGTAATACCTTATTATTGCAATAATCTTGTCACGTCTTTTACTTTTCATTATCTTTGTAATTCTATAGCATTGTCGTTAGTCGTAGTGGCTCAAATATGATAAGATAAAGTTGGGTTGAAAGGGCAACATAATTCTAGGTAGAAGATTTTGAAGGCTACAGGGTCACAGATTCAAAATTCAATTGACTACTCTGTAATTGGTCTAGCTGAAGTTACATAAATGTAATAATTGTCAAAGTGGCAGTAAAAATTTGAGCAACTCTAGAGTCTAATAGCAATAGCAATCCCAACTGAAACATTTCTATGAACGCTTAGTAGGGTGATCCAACTTTTTCTTTTCTCTCTTTGTCCTCTGAACTTTTCTAACTCATTTTCTTTGAAAATCATTTGATCATAGGAACAGTCACTTCACCAACATGGTGGAAATTCACTTCTTTAGCACTTGCATGTATGTAAACTACTCGATTAACATTGAGATATGCAATCTTGTAACATAATTATTAAAGGTGTAAGGCGCAAAAGGTTTTTGAAGCTTACACGCAAATGCAAGTTTGATTGAAGTGAGGTGTAAATATAAACTTCAAATATGAGACATCTAAAGCTATGTATAAGATTATTAGTTGTAACAATGTCAAATATCCTAAACATGCCATTAATGTTATATACTAAATATGTAATCAATGTTCTTAAAATAAAAAAGGGAACAAATAAAATAAAGATACTTCATACTTACAATAATATTCGTACTACTAAATAAAAGTTATTCTAAGGACATGTGTTCACAAAACTATATCTTATAAAATAAAATATGATCTTTTTTTTAAACTCCAAGAAACTATCTTTTCTTATAGTAAATACATAGAATAACAACTAAACACAAAGAAAGTTAAGATTGAACATGTTAGAGAGCTTGTAATGTGATGATGTTTGGAGGAAAAACAATGTTATTATTTCCTTTATAATTAACTTCTTTCAATTCATCCTAGTTATTTGCAAATGTCTATCTAGGAAGATATTTACAACTTACAAGAATATTCACATGAATAATTAGAAAATAAAATCAGCTAGAATAATGGAGAAAGCAAAGATCATGTCAAAGATCTTTTCCTAATTCAACAATCACCCTTAAGTTGACGCAAAGATGTTATACATGGCTAACTTGCATATTGGATTCTGAAAAGATCTACTACTTAATCCTTTGATGAACATGTTTATCAATTGCTTATTTGAAGACACGAGAAATATCCAGAGAGTCATTTGTATGTCTTTTAATGGAATGTTGATCAATTTCCACATGTTTGTTCAATCATGTTGAGTTGGATTATGAACTATGTTGATTACTATATGTTTTTATTTGTCAATTGCAGTTCTTCCATTAACTTCTTCAACCATTATAATTCACAAAGACCTTGAGCCATTGCTCTAAATTTAGCTTCAACACTTGATCTTGCTACAACCAACTACTTCTTGCTTCTCCAAGTGACTAGATTTCCACTTATAAAAGTATAGTATTTAGATGTTGATCTTTCATCATGAGGCAATCTGACCCAATTGAAATTTGTAAAACCATTTACTTGCAAATAACCATGCTTTTAGAGATGCACAATCCTCTATGAAGAGTGAATTTCAAGAATCTTGATATGTGAAACACATCTTGTAAATGTGACTCATAAGGATCATGCATATTAGCTAACCAAACTTATCATATGTGCAATATTTAGCCGGGTAAGAGAGATAAACAAATGAATCTTCAAGCCAATCTTTCTTATCACCTGTGTTTAAAAAAGCACGCTTCAGGTGCTAGGCTCTCCAAGCGTTTAGATTAGGACTTCATTGTATGAAAGACGGGCGAGCTTGTTGAAGAGCATGCCTTTGAGGAATAGGTGCGTCTCAAGTTAGACGATAGGCACATGATTAGGCTCCAAGAATTTTGAAATGAGCCAAAATGAATTTAAAGGTCCAATTAAACTATTAAACCCTAAATTCCGTCCACCATTAGTCGAAAATTAGAAAGAAAACAGCTCTTTTGGCCGTCCACCATCATTCAAAAATTAAAAAGAAATAGAGCCCTTTTGGTTGAAAGAAAGGGGGATAAAAATTGGAGTTGCCGTGAGACACCAGCAAAAAAAAGAAAAGTGAAGTCACCGTTGAGCAACAACAATATAAGGTATGTTTATTTCTAATTTAATAAATTTTTCTTTATTCTCCTCCTCTACTTATTTTGGTGCTCTTTTTTTAATTTTCATATTATATTATGTAAATATATATTGTTATGCTGCCCACGTTTTTTTAAAATATTATGTTGTCATTTAATTTAAAACAATATCACTACTAATAGAAAAATTTAGTATTTTCAATATCCCTACTAATAGAAAAATTAAGCAATATCACTACTAATAGAAAAATTAAGTATTTTCATGAATAAAAACATGCTGTCAATTTTTTTTTTAAAAAATGTTGCTTATTGTATTTTTTTCCTGAAAAAAACATGCTGTTTTTTTTGTTATTTGTGCAGTTTTTTCATGAAAATACTAAATTTATGATGTTTATTCATCATACTTCATGCATAATAAAAAATGGCTAATAAAACACATGATATTTTTTCCTAATTCTACTAAATACTTCATGCATGATAAAAAACATTTTATTTTTTCTTAATAAATTCTATTTCATAATAAACATAACTAATAGAAAATATATTATCTTTTCTTAATTCTACTTCATTTATAATGTTTGTTAATGTTTATTAATGTTTGTTTATTAATGTTTATTAAATGTGTTATTAATGTTTATTAATGTTGCCTTTTCTTATGAATGTTTATTAATGCAGAATTGAAAGATTGAAAGTAGGGGTGGTTCTACAAGTGTTGATTCGTAGAAAGATCTCGCATGGAAGTATGTTAGTTTGGAAAATTTGAATAACAAAAATCACATCACATGCAATTTTTGCAAGAAGGTAACTAAAGGGGGGGATCTTTTGAGCAAAACAACACATTGTTGGGGGCTTTTGAAATGTCTTGTTTTGCAAATAGTGTCCATTACATGTACGTGATTCGATAAAAAATTATATGGAAAAGAAAGTTGCATCAAAACGAATAGAAGATGATTTTCTTGATATTCAACAAATTGATGAAGTAGACACTTATGGTGAGGATGAAGATCAATTAGATAATTTGGGTGGCATTGCCTTTACAAAGAAAGGAAGTTCAAGGTCTATCAATTCATTTGTGATGCAAAAGGAACAAAAGACACGTAGGCTATTAGATGCATTCTTATTTCCTTCACAAAGACGTAAAGAAGAGTAAACAAGACAAACTACAATCAATGAAGCTTATAAAAAGGAATTAAGAAAGAAAGTTTGTCAAGATATAGCTAGGTGGATGTATGATGCAACAATTCCTTTCAATGCTATTACTTATCCTAATTTTAATATGATGCTTCAGTCTATTGGTGAATATGAAAGGTCCTTTTATGTATGAGTTGAGAACTCCTTTGCTTAATAAGGAGGTTGCTGAAGTGAATGTTATGATGAAATCAAATGAGGAAGAATGGGCTAAATATGAATGTTCAATCATGACAGATGGATGAGAGGCTAAATGACATAGAATTCTAATGAACTTTTTGATGAATTCTCTTAGTGGTACAGTTTTTGTGGAGTCTATTGATGCTTCTGATTATTCTAAGATAGGAGAAAAGATGTTTGAATTACTTGACAAATTTGTGCAAAAAATTGGAGAATCAAATGTTATACAAGTTACA
The DNA here is from genome assembly GCA_948192965.1 of Dalechampia spathulata. Lineage (NCBI taxonomy): Eukaryota > Viridiplantae > Streptophyta > Magnoliopsida > Malpighiales > Euphorbiaceae > Dalechampia > Dalechampia spathulata. The sequence goes on along the minus strand of CANYBF010246106.1, from coordinate 16,630 downwards.
GATACTATAGCTAATAATGTGCTTGCTGGTACAAATTTACATGTACTAGTAGATATTGGTAAGCTGAATGATGTGAAGATATTCATTCATGTTCTAGCGGGTTTGGTGAATATGCTTAGGAAATTTGCATGCCATAAAGAGCTTATTAGGCCAACTATCACTAGATTTGCTATTTCATATCTAACTTTGGAACGTATATACAAGCTAAAGGCAAATTTAAGGAAAATGTTTACTTTAGAAGAGTGGGGATCGAGCAAATGTAGCAAAGAACCCAATGGAAAGAAAGTGGCATGCATCATTATGATGCCATATTTTGGACTAACATAATTCGAATTCTTAAGATTTTCTCTCCCTTGGTTTGTGTGCTTCGTTTAGTTGATGGTGAGAAAAAGCCTACAGTGGGTTATATATATGAGGCTATGGATAGAGCCAAAGAGGCAATTGCAAATACTTTTGATGGGAAGCAAGAGAAATATGAAAAAGTTTTCAAAATTATTGATCAAAGATTGGAATGTCAACTCCACCAACCTTTGCATGCTGTTGGTCATTATTTGAACCTTGAATTCTGTTATGACAACCCCAACATTAATGATGATGAAGAGATTTTTTAAGTGGATTCTATCAATGCATACAAAGTTTGGTTCTAGACCAAGAAGAGCAAAATAAGATAACAAAGCAACTCATCAAATATCAAAGAGTTGAAAGTTTATTTGGAATTGAGTTAGTTATTAGGCAAAGGAAGTTGAGATCTCCAGGTAAATTTGCAAATAATTATTATTGCACATTTAGTTAAGAGTAAGTTATATGCATTAATGTATATTAATAAGATTATATTTGTAATTGTAACTTATAACAGCCGAATGGTGGAGTGCTTATGGATCTTCAACTCCAAACTGGAAAAAGTTTGCCATAAGAGTTTTTAGTCTTGTAGTGCATCGGGATGTGAGTGTAATTGGAGTACATTTGAGCATCTAAGTGAAATAATTGCTTAAGCAATAATACTTATTTCAATAGATTATATGATTTTAAATTGAAGTTGATAAATATTATTTGTAATGTAATGCAGATTCATACAAAAAAAAGGAATAGACTTGCTCAACAACATTTAAATGATTTGGTATTTGTGAAATATAATTGAGCATTGAGCTGTCGCTTTGACTCACGAAACTTGATTGATCCTATCTCACTTCAAGATATAGATGATAACAATGAGTGGTCAATGGGTAGAATGGATGAAGAAAGTGAAGATGAGGATCTTGTATTTGAGGATGATAATTTGACATGGGCTACAATGGTTAAGGTAGCAAGAATTGATGATGATTATGTGACTAGATCAATTAAAAATAAAAATGTCACACGATCCATTCCAGCTTGTAGTGCTTCTTTAATGAAAAAAAGGAAGGGAAAATTAACCCTATTAGATGAGGATGATGATGAAATTGAGAGAGTAATAAAAAATTTCAAGATGAAGATGGATCATTTAAGGGTGAAGATGATGAGGATGAGCTATCTTTGGACATGGATGATGATCATTAGTGATCATAATGTTAGATTGTTATGTTTTCTATGTTTGTGATACTTTTTTTTGCTTTGGTTTTTGTTGAATTGCATGAATATTTTAGGTTCTTATTTGAATTTAAGTAGCATATGCTATATATTTAATAGGTTAGATAATATTTGATTTTGAATTTTATTATTTAAGTTTTATCCTTTTTTGTGCCTAACCTCTATCCTCCTTACGCCTTACGCCTTACGCCTTACGCCTTACGCCTTACGCCTTACGCTCCAAGACCCCCTTATGCCTAAATGCACCTAGAGCTTTTTTAAACACTGCTTATCACACTAAGTCACTTAGTTGGTCAATTCCTACTCTTAACTTATGATTGGCCTCACTAGAAGAATCAATAGGTTTACATCTCAACATTTCATTTCTTCTAAAAGATCTAAAACATACTTGCGTTGAGAGATGAAGGTTCCATAATTAGATTAAGCAACTTCTATTCTAAGAAAATCTCAAAATAATGAGCTAAGAATTTTTTTCAATTGAGCAATCTAAGTTTGATAAATAGAGTATGATCAACATTACTTTGACAATATCTAGAAGACACCTTAGCTTTATTGAACCTATCAAACCATGCTTTTGGTAACAACTTTAACCCATATTTTGAAAAATCTCTCATGGAAAAGATGTGAGGAATTTAAGTGACATATAAGTGGTTACTTAGTATGAGATAATTAGTTTTATGCAAGATGGATACCAACTTTAGTTAAATCTATTGTTATGAGTTTGACTTAACACTCTCTTCAAAGCATGAAGTTTTTACATGGTATGGAAGCCTAAGATGGTCAAATGATTGAATAATCTAGAGTTTGTGTTTGAAGATTTGGAATTGGGTAGTATAAAGTCTAGATTCGTTTGTGGACCTAGATTTAGCAAGTATAATTGATCTAGACTAGTTGCACTTAAAAGAGAATGTTAAAGAATCTCACATGAAGAAGATGTGTAAATTAGGAAATCATTCTTGTATTTATTAGGATATTATATGTATTAATTAGGAAGATTATATTTTAGGGATATCTTTGATTAGGAAAATACTAGATTAGATTTATTAGAATTATTTCCTAAATTCTTAGAATTGATGTATATAAATAGGATATAATTCTCTCTTTCAATACATGGAAATATTTCATCTCAACATGGTATCAGTGTCTACTTGAGGACTAGCAACTTTTTTTTTCTGGTTTTTTTTCCCTTTAAGGTTTTGGGATTTATGGCTTTCTAAGTTAGGTTGTTTTGTTGTTGACACCTCCAATCCCAGTTAACAGAGGGATCGTTGATTGGCCCTTTGTTCAAGTTTGACGAGTTAGAGTCTCATGCACCATGACAAGTTCCTGGTCATTGTTCATGTGCTGGCTTATGGAGGCAGATAGCACTGTTTCTGGCCATTGTTTTTCTGGGTTCTTTTTTTCGATCATTGTTGAGACTCTTAGTGTAACCTACTATTTTCTAGAATGGTGGATCCCAAGGTTACCCATGTTGATTTTGATTCTAAATCTATTGCCTCATTATTTACTAATTCTAAACTTATTCTTACTCTCATTCTAGTTACCTCTAAAATTACTAATTACAAATTGAATAGTGGTAATTATCTTGATTGGAACAAAATCATTCGGATGCATCTACGAAGCATTGAGAAAGATGATCACTTAACGTATGATCTGCCTTTTGATGAAGCTCGAACACTTTAGTTATGCAAGGATGCTAAATTGTTTGTTCAAATTTGTAAACAGAGGTATTGGGTTAAGTTAATCATTGTGAGTTTGTTAAGGAGCTGATGGATTATCTTTGAATATAGCTCCTCTAGTAAAGGAAGTATCTCTCATGTGTACAATGTTTGATCATTGTATCGGTTTAAACAAAGGTGACCGGACACTCACAATATTTTCATGGATTACAAACGTCTCTATGAGGAACTTAATAGTCTTTTTCCTTTTAGTATGGATGTCAAGGAACAACAGAAACAACGAGAGCAGATGGTGGTTATGGGATTTTTGGCAGCTCTTCCTTCTAAGTTTAATGTTACTATAAATTAAATTCGGTCTAGCTTTGAATTGCCAACTCTGAAAGAAGTTTACACTAGAGTTCTTTGTATTGAATCTCTGCCTCCTATTTTATCCCATAACAATAGTGCCCAAGTCATGGAGGAAACAAATAGAATGGTCGTAGTAGACTGAGTGGTGGTATGCCTGATAAGACTAATACTTTGTCTCAAAAATCTTTGGGCATAATGTGCTATTACTACATGAACTAGGTCATACAAAAAGATTTTGTAGGAAACTTCAAAAGAATCAACCATCCTCACGAAATCAAGCAACTAATGTTGACATTTCAGATTCTAATAGCATTAAGGCAATCATGTTGTCATTTGATGAACATGTCCAATTTTCTTAGTATTAGGCATCTCTCAAATCCTTTCCTATCTTAGCCATAATCGGGTAAAGTACTTCTAATACATGTCTTGTTTCCTCTTCTTCCAAATGGGTGATTAATTCTAGTGCTACTGATCACATGACAAGTAATTCTAGTTTTTTGTTTGAATTCCAAACTTGTTTTGTTACCTTAATCAATGGATCTCAATCTAATGTTATTGGTGTCGGTACCGCTCACATTACACCATCTATGTCTATTTCTTCTGTGTTATATCTACCAAAATTTGCCTTTAATTTACCCTCGATCAGTTAACTCATTCGTACCTTGAATTGTACTGTCATTTTTCCTTGATCATTATCTTTTTCAGGATCTTTCAATGAAGTAGATTATTGGTAGAGGGTATGAATTGGGGGTTTTTTACATGGTGGACGTCAAAGTACCAGCAATCTCTTCTTTGTTTTAAGAACTTGACATCGTTTGAAGTTCATTGTCAGTTAGGTCATCCGTCCTTGTTTGTATTAAAACAACTATGTTGTCAATTGCATTCAGTTTTAGTTCTGTTATGTGGGTCATGTTAGTTTACCAAATATCATCGATTACCATCTTCACCTTGTATTAATAAACGTGCTTCTATTCCATTTGAACTCTTATATTCTAGTGTTTGGGGTCCATGTTTTATTACTTCTCAAATAGACTTTCGTTATTTTGCTACGTTTGTTGATATTTTCTCTCGTGTTGCTTGGTTATTTTTAATGAAAAAATGATATGAAAAAAATGATTTGAGTTATTTTATATCTTCTCTACCTTTTATGCCAAGATTATGACACAGTTTAATATATCCATTCGTGCTCTTCAGAGTGATAATGGAACAAAATATATGTCTGGTATGTTTCATGATTTTTTATCCAAACGTGATATTATTCATCAATCTTCATGTATTGATACTCTTTCATAAAATGGAGTTGCGGAATGTAAAAACCATAATCTTCTAGAGGTTACTATAGCACTCTTGTTTCATTGCATGTTCCTAAGCATTTTTGGACTTATGTAGTTTCTATTGCTTATTTTTTAATTAATCGTAAGCTCTCAGTTCTTCATGGTGACATTTCTTATACTATGTTATTTCCCAAAACAACTTTGTTTCTTATTCCTTGTATATTTGGGTGTACTTGTTTCATTCATGATGTTCATTCGTGAGTCTCTAAACTTGATCTTAAATCTCTAAAATGTGTCTTTCTTGGCTATTCTCGGCATCAAATAGGCTATAGGTATTTTTCTTCCACACTTCGTCGTTATTTTATGTCTTCAGATATTACATTATTTGAGTCTACACCTTTTTATTCTCCATATCCTACTCCAATAGTTCCTTCCACCTTTGATGGTCCTCTTGTCTATACCACTCATGTGTCTAATGATACTTTTCCCTCCCTCTCACATGTCTACCTTATCCAAACCGCTTATTCATCGTATCTGCATTAGGACCTATCCTAATCGATCTGCATTAGGTACCTTCTACCACTCCATTGGTTGCTGTCATCATTAACCTCTCAACCTTAGACTTTTTGCCCAATACTTGCTCAAGTGATCCTCGCACTTTACCATTCCCTCCTGAGCTAGATTTACCAATTCCTCTTTGAAAGGTAAACATTCATGTACTTATTCTATCACTTTTGTTTCCTTTAACACTTTATTCTCTTCTTCTCGTTGTTTTGTTACCACTTTAGGTTTTTTCTCGCTTCCTAAAACTATTGGTGAGGCTTTAGTTCATTTTGGTTAGTGTGTTGCTGTGCAAGAAGAGATGTTTGCTTTAGAAGCTAATAACACATGGGATCTTGTGCCCTTACCTCCTAGTAAGAAGGTGATTAGTTGTAAATAGGTGTTTGCTATGTAAGCAACCTTGATGGATCTAGGGCTTGATTAGTTGCCAAGGGTTATGCCCAAATATGGAGTTGATTATTTTGATACTTTTACCCTTGTTGCTAAACTTACTTCTATCTGCATTTTTATTTCTCTTGTAGCTTCGTATGATTGACCCTTACATCAGTTAGATGTGAAAAATGCCTTCTTGCATGATAATCTTCAAGAGGTGTAGATTGAGCAATCACCTAGGTCTGTTGCTTAGGGGAAGAAGGATAAAATTTGCAAGCTTAAAAAATCCTTATAAGGTTTGAAACAGAGTCCTCGAACCCGGTTTGGTTGGATGTGTGACACTTTGCAATAATTTGGTATGTGTAGAAGCAAATATGATCATTTAGTATTTTATAAATCTTCTTTGGCGAGTATCATTCTATTGGTAGTCTATGTGGTTGATATTGTTATTACTGACAATAACCTTGATGATATTTTTGCTTTAAAAGCTTTCCTTCAAACTCAGTTTCAAACAAATGATTTAGGAACATTGAAGTATTTCTTGGGAATTGAAGTCTCTCAATGCAAGAAAGGCATTTTTTTATGTCAACAAAAATATGTTCTGGATCTATTATTAGAGACTAGCAAGCTTGGTGCCAAATTGCATAGCTCTCCCATGCCATCAAACATTCAACTTGTTGTAGGGGACAATGAACTGTTTGATGATCTACGGAAATATAGAAAATTAGTAGGAAAATTGAACTACTTGACAGTGACTCGTCTTGATATTGCTCAATTTGTTGGTATTGTTAGTCAATTCATGGTTTCCCCTATGAAGGCTCATTGGGAAGTTTTATCCCAAATCTTATGTTATTTAAAAGGCACCTTAGGGCTTGGACTTTTGTACAAGAATAATGGTCATTTGAATATTAAATGTTTTTCAGATGTAGTTTGGGCAAGATCCAAAATGGATAGAAGATCCATCACTTCATATTGTGTTTTCATAGAGGAAATTTAGTATCTTGGAAGTGTAAGAAGCAAAATGTGGTTTCTCGTTCAAGTGTTGAATAGAATATAGAGCTATGACATAAGTTGTATGTGAGGTGGAATGAATGTGTCAACTATTTGAAAGAAATTGGTCAAGAAATCCAAATGTTTGTAAAATTAGGGTGTGATAATTAGGCAGCTCTACATATTGCTCCTAATCCAGTTTATCATGAACAAATAAAGCATATTGAGATTGACCGTCACTTCATTCATGATAAAATTTAAGAAAAAATCATCTTAATAGGTCATGTGAGAACTAGGGATCAACTAGTAGATATCTTTACAAAGGTAGTAAACTAGATATGGATTAAACATATTTGTAACAAATTGAGCATGACTAAAATCTATGCTCCAACTTGAGGGAGAGTGTAAATTAAGAAATCATCTGTGTATTTATTAGGATATTATATGTATTGATTAAGAAGATTATAATTTAGGAATATCTTTAATTATGAAAATACTAGATTAGGAATATCTTTCCATTTTATTGATGTCCTACTATATGCTATTGTTTAGAACCAGAAAAAGAGATACCAATTCGTAATTTAATTGAAAGTAGGATGAGGAGGAAAATGGAGAAGAATGGTATTTGATCAACTATATTTTCAACAATTGATTCTTAAAGTTTTATCCATTAATTAATTGATGGTCCATGTAACTCCAATTTTGCCTCAATGTAAAGCTATTAGATTGTATTAAAATGTTTTTACTTGTTTTTTGTTCTTGCCCAATCATATAGTTATAATGCACTCAAGTACTTATGAATAAAGAAAGCAAAAGTGTGCTAGAGCTAGTAATTTGGCCACTTTTATTGACCACAAAGTATTGAAAAGTAATAACATTATGTTTGAACTTTACAATAATGATCATTGTTAAACTAATACCTATGATCATTGTTAAACTAATACCTATTGTTGATGGTTATTGATATCAAAGATGGATTCAATCTAATTTTTTTATTTATTTTTGTGTGGCCACAAATTTTGGTTTTAGATTTCCTAAAATTATATGATTTCATCAAATTTGCATTATATCAAAATTTAGGATATTTCAATTTCGAAGTCTAAAGTTGCTCATTTAAGTGAAAAATGTAGGAATATTTCTCTTGCTTCTTTTTGTTTACTTTGAATTAATAACTGGAACTACTACTCCCTAAGAATGTAGTTATGCTATTTTACATAGTTTCATAAATATAGTTATGTTATTACTTTTAATTAATAATTGCATTCTTGCATAGAGACCTGGAAGAAAAGGTATGTATGGAAATTCTTGTTGGTTTCAATAATGAAAAGACAGAAGGAATGGTATGCAAGCTAAGGAAAGCCTTATATGTATGAAAGCAATCTCCTAGAGCATGGTTTAATAGGTTCAATAAAGCAATGATTGCCTTTGGTTATCATCAAAGTAATGCGGATCATACCCTCTTCATAAAACATCACAAGGATAAAATGATTATTCTCATTGTATATGTTGATAATAATAGTTGTAATAGAAGATGATAAGAATGAAATGGCTTGATTGAAGACATGCTTGGCCCAAGAATTTGAAATCAAAGATCTTGGGAAGCTATAATATTTTTTCGGAATTGCAGTTGCTAGATCTAGCAAAGGAATATTTGTTTGTCAAAGAAAGTATATCTTAGATCCTCTAAAGAGATTGGTACTTTAGGTTGCAAGTTAGCAAATTCACCAATTGAAAGCAATCATGGATTGCAAGTAGGAATATCGAAGGCAGTGGAAAAGGAGAGATACCAAAGCTAGTTGGAAAGTTGATTTATCTCTCACATACTAGACTTGACATAGCACATGCAGTTAGTTTGATAAGCCAGTTCATGCATGATACTCGATAGACTCACATGCACGTGGTTTTTTGTATTTTATGATATTTAAAATCTGCATTTAGAAAAGGTTTACTCTTTACCAAATATGATCATCTCAAAATTAAAGCTTTTACAGATACTAATTGGGTTGGAACTCTAGATAATAGGAGGTCAATCATGGGTTATTGTACTTTGGTAGTAAGGAACCTAGTCACTTGGAGAAGCAAAAAATAAAGTATAGTTTCAGCATGAATTGTTGAAATTGAATATAGAGCTATGATTCAAGGTGTATGTGAACTCATATGGTTAAAGAAACTTATGGAGGAACTTAAATTAGTGGGAGATGATGATCTGTCTTTATATTGTGACAATAAGGCTGCTATTAACGTAACTCATAATCTGGTTCAACATGACTTGACAAAGAACATTGAAATTGATTGACACTTTGTTAAGGAAAAATTGGTAAATAGTATATTGAAACTTGATAATGTTGCATCAAAGAGCAATTGGCTGATGGGTCTATGAAAGGGTTCAATAGTAAGATTTATCATACCTTAGTGGGGCATGTGTGATATCTATGCATCAACTTGAGGAGGACTGTTAACTAATGAAGAAGATTTCCTCTGATTGCAATTTATTTTCTAGTATATTCCACTTTCTTATTGTATATTTTCCTATTATGTAGATTTTATTTTAATTGTATTTCCTAACTAGTGTTAGGATTTCATGTATAAATACCCATGTACTTTTTAGTATCTCTATATAAGAATTAATATTCCCTTCTCTACAATTGTTCATGGTTAAAATGCTATAATTGGTTATATATATTGATTTTGATGGCTTGCCTTCTTATAATTTCGTTTTACTTGTAGGACGAAATTCATGAAAGGGATCGCTACTCAGATTTCATACTGGCAATTATCAGGTACTTCATCCTTGATTCAAATTTTCAAACTCTTTGCTTGTATCATTTGGTAAGGACATTCATCTCGTTGTGTCAAGTAGAAAGTCACAGGAGGATTGGGAAACTACTTGATCATTTTACGCTTTAAATATTTTTTTTATGTACTAGTGCGTGTTATTAGTATTGAGTTGTACTCTTACAGTCATAACCTACATGCAGAGACGTACTTCCTTCATATCCTCATCTGCGGCTGGTAAGTTCAAAGTCAATGCTTTGAATTAATACATTTGTTTCACACATTTGTTTTATGTTATGCTGTTTGATTTTGATAACACTTAAAAGCTCCTTTTACTAAAACTTATCCAACAGATATTGATGAGTGCTACTCTTGATTCTGACCGATTTTCACAATATTTTGGTGGCTGCCCTATTGTTTGTGTGCCCGGCTTCACATATCCTGTAATACTCTTCCCAAATTGCTGGTAATAGTTTCATTAATGTTATGATACTGTATCAGTTCATTATGATTATTACCTATAATTATGTTGTCAGGTCAAAAGTTTCTACCTGGAGGATGTACTTTCTATAGTAAAATCTGCAGATGGTAATCATATTAATTCTGCTATGCCTGTCTCAAATAATAACCATGAGCTAACAGAAGAAGATGGAGCTGCTTTAGATGAAGCTATCAATTTAGCTTGGACAAGCGATGAACTTGATCCCCTTTTTGATCTGGTTTCTTCTGAAGGAATCTCAAAGGTTTACAATTACCAAAATTCATCAACTGGCCTAACACCATTAATGGTCTTCGCTGGAAAGGGTAGAATCGATGATGTTTGCATGCTTCTTTCTTTTGGTGCGGACTGTCATTTAAAAGACAAGGATGGACTAACAGCACTAGAATGGGCAAAAAGACAAAACCAACTTGAAACTGCTGAAATGTTACAAAGACATCTAGAAGTTTCTATGTACCATTCCAGGGAGCAGCAACAACAATTACTTGACAAATATCAAGCAACAATAAATCCTGAATTTGTTGACGTTCTTCTTTTAGAGCAGTTGTTAAGGAAAATTTTTACTGATTCTAAAGATGGTGCTGTCCTTGTTTTCCTTCCTGGGTGGGATGATATAACAAGGACTCGGGGAATATTACTGGCAAATCCATTTTTTAAAGATTCTTCCAAGTTTTTGATAATATCTCTACATTCAATGGTTCCATCTATGGAGCAAAGGAAAGTTTTCAAACGCCCACCTAAAGGTTGCCGGAAAATTATTCTTTCAACTAATATTGCTGAAACTTCGATTACCATTGATGATGTTGTCTATGTAATTGATAGTGGTCGAATGAAAGAAAAAAGTTATGATCCTTATAACAATGTATCAACTCTTCAATCTTCCTGGATATCTAAAGCAAGTTCAAAGCAACGTGAGGGACGTGCAGGTCGCTGTCAGCCTGGAATATGTTATCATCTTTATTCAAAACTCAGAGCAGTTTCATTGCCAGATTTCCAAGTTCCTGAAATTAGGAGAATGCCCATTGAAGATCTTTGTTTGCAAGTAATTCTCCCAGCTGCTTTGGCTTATTTATTTTTTTATCTATGTGCTTTTGTCATGGACTGCAGTTACTCGGGAATTGTTAGCAGTTTCCTTCTTGTCACTGTCATCATAATGACTTTTCTAGTGTATGGAAGTATTTTAAAACTGCTGCTGTTCTTTGTATCTCAGAATACAGAATTTTGAAAGTGAAAGCATATCTTGGTTCTTTATTTCAAGCTTATTTCATTTTCTGTCATGCAGGTGAAGTTGCTTGATCCTAATTGCAAGATAGAAGACTTCCTGCAAAAAACTCTGGACCCTCCTGTTTCTGAAACCATCGGTAATGCTATTCTTGTTCTTCAGGATATTGGTGCTTTGTCACTGGATGGACTATTGACAGAACTAGGAGAGAAGCTGGCCCACCTGCCTGTTCATCCATTGATAAGCAAGATGCTTTTCTTTGCCATATTGATGGATTGCCTAGACCCAGCTTTGACATTGGCTTGTGCCTCTGACTATAGAGATCCATTTACCCTTCCTGTCTTTCCAAATGAAAAGAAGAGAGCTGCCGCTGCTAAATTTGACCTTGCTTCACTCTATGGTGGGCGCAGTGATCAGTTAGCAGTCATAGCAGCATTTGAATGCTGGATGAACGCTAAAGAAAGGGATCAAGAGGCACGTTTTTGTTCTCAATATTACATTTCTTTAAGCACCATGAATATGCTACATGGTATGCGTAAGCAGCTTCTATCCGAACTGGTTCGAAATGGCTATATTCAGGAGGATTCAACATGTTATAATCTGAATGCACATGACCCAGGAATTCTCCACGCTGTGCTTGTTGCTGGTTTGTATCCTATGGTGGGGAGAGTCCTGCCACCTAGAAATGGAAAACGGTTGATTGTAGAGACAGCAACTGGTGCCAAAGTTCGGTTGCATCCTCACTCCCTTAATTTTAAGTTATCATGCAAGAAAACTGATGACTGCCCTTTGATTGTTTTTGATGAGATAACACGTGGAGATGGTGGTATGCACATAAGAAACTGCACTGTTGTTGGGCCACTTGCATTGTTACTACTTGCATCAGAGATTGTCGTTGCCCCTGCAGATGACCACAATGAGGAAGATGATGAGGTTGATGAAGAAAGTGATGGTGCACTTAATGAAAGCGACGAAGATATAATGGCAATTGATGGTGTATGCAATGATGATAAGATCATGTCATCTCCTGATAATTCAGTTACCGTAGTAGTGGATCGGTGGCTTTATTTTTCATCAACAGCCCTTGAAGTTGCTCAAATATACTGCTTGAGAGAGCGATTAACAGCAGCAATCCTATTCAAAGTAATAAATTTGTGTTGTGTTTCCACCAGTATCTTGGGGAACCATAATCTGACTTAACATTTTGCAGGTAATGCATCCTCGGAAGGTACTTCCTCCTTCCCTTGGGGCCTCGATGCGTGCAACAGCTTGTCTTCTGTCTTATGATGGACAATCCGGGATCTCATTACCGGCAGAATCTGTAGAATCGTTGGCATCAATGGTCCATGCGACTGGGATTGACAACAATGCTCCCGAGAAGAAGAGAGGAATGGACCAGAATCCTAGCAATTTCCTTAGGTCGTTGATGAATCATAGGATGCAACTATCCACTCCTCCCTATTATCAAAAAGCTAAATTACCTGCATTCAAGGGAAAATCAAGGGTAAATCAACCATCAAGCCTTGGTCATGCAGCACCAACTAGTTCACTAGACATGATCTCATCGCAAGGTCACACTTCAGGTACGTTCAGGTCAAGTTCAAGGGGGGAATCTTTTAAACGGCAGCGGGGAAATGCATCCAAAGAGCATTGATCGGATTTTGGATCAAATTGTGTACATCATACATTAAAAAAATGCAGCTTCCATTTGCTAGAATGGAAACAAACCTATCTTTGACCTCTCAAAAGATTCTGCTTCCTGCATTTACTTCTTTGATATAGTTCACTAATCAACCAAGCTTAAGTGTAAACTTAGTTTGATATCCACCAAGGGTCTTCATATGGAGAAAGGCCATAGGATACTGCTTACAGAAAGAAAACAATCTTTTCTTTTTCTGTGGAATAATTGAGATTATTTTAGCATCAAATTGGGTCGAACCTGTCCTTTTTTAAACTGTTTTTCCTATCCTTGTTTTGGATTCATGGAAATGCTCGGCTAACAGCACTTTCACCTTTGTTCACATGCATATATAATACTAGAGATGCATGATGGGATGCTCGTTAAAATAGAAAGGGAATTATTATGTGAAACATTTTAGGCATTTTGTAACATATCAATTTTGAATGGTAAATATACATTGAATAATAATAGATAATATTGATTGTATATTAAAAAAAGCAAAGGTCTGATTTTTTTCCCTCCAAATAGTTATTCATATCCAAAATGGATAAATTGGGTTCGCATTGCAAATTCAATTTTATTGGAATTGTTATTCTTCTTGTGTTTGGTATGAAGTGTTTTTCATGGTCTAACGACATTAACAAGACTCTTCCTCCAAATCAATGTCATTCAGGTAAGTAGTTTTAGCTTCTACCATAATTTAGTTTCTTGGTGAATGCACAAAACTTATTATATAATTTATAAGAATTTGAAATATGTGTAATTTATTATATTTATATACTTGAAATATTTATATTTGACAGATATAAATATAATTGGTGTATTATTTAGTTTAAAATATATCATTCTAAGTGGAAGTGGAAGTTGTTAGGTTATACAGAAAATGCATATCTTAATATATTTAATGGAAAAATTACTTATATATCCTTTGAACATTGTTTGTCCTAGTCCTATCAAATTTATGTTATGATATTTTGCGAAGAACTTAGATATGAATGAAAAAAATTCACTCTTTTTTTCTAGTTTGTATTGGTAAATTGCTATGATCCAAATCTGAGATCATGGTCGGTGTGAAATAAATCAATCTATGGTGACTAGTATTCATAATTCAAGCCAAGAGTTGCTAAAATTTTTTAAAATAAAATCTTCAATTTGTAACACGTCATGTATTTGTAGAACTTTCTTGAATAAAACATAATAAAATAGTTTAAAGCATTAATAAGTCTTCAATCAATTTTAAAAGTTTATAGATTATATTATAATCTAATATATGAGATTTCTCTACGAAAATTTTATAAAGAAGTCTAAACATTAAACATTGAAGCTTAGTAAGAGTGAATAACAAGACAACCTTGCTTGAAATTAATTTCTAACTTGCAAAACTAAAATTGTGGAGAATGAGATTTCCCAATAGAATTAATTTACCCTATTAGTCCCTGTACAAACAAAACAAGCAAATTTCCGTAGATAAAAGTATTTTGTAGATAATCAAATTTAATACATAAAAATATAATAAAAAATAATAATAACATTTGAATAAATAAATAATCATATATTACCATAATCATACAATACAATCCACATAATATATCATATAACCTTTTAACCATAAATAACAAATTTTATAAGATATACAATTCATATTACACATATCTTCATAATGCAAAATCAAATAGATTAAGAAAGACTTGTTTGTATATATATATAACATGTAATAATTGCCCTTGCAATATGGTCTTGTATCTTATAATTATTTATTCAGTAATCATATAACTTTATAACTATGTAACCTATTGTAATATGCAATTTTATAGTTATGTATTACTATAATCTTATAACATTTAATCCTACAATCTTGTAACATGTAATTTTATAATAATATAATCATATAATTTTGTAACCATCCAAATCCAAATGCATTATATGATCTAGGTGTTAATTATGATTTATCCTTATTATAATAAAAATATCAAATATCACACTCAACAACAAATAAATTTCAATATATTCAATAATTACAAACATTGCATTTTGCGTGTATCACATTTAACAAATATAAAATCATTATATAACAACCATTTTCCAAGTTTTAATAACACAACATGACAAATAAGTTAACAAATATCAAAAATTAATTATAATTGAAATGTATACATATAATCTTTCGCCTATATGTAAATGTGAAATATTCAATAATCATGAATTAGATGCTTCCTTTACACCTCCCAAAACATAATGCAATATAGCCAATTCTTATTTACCATATCATTATAGTAATGTATTACTATTTTAATATCACCCTTCATTTTAAATTCAATTTTATCTTAATTAACTTTCAAATGAGGCTTAATGCTATTTAACCTAAAAGTCACAAAAATAATTTCTAATAAAATTAAAAAATTTCATTTATTATGCCTAAACCACAAAATTAAATATCCATTATTGAAATTCATTAAACCAATAATCACATGACTCCTTAATAAAATTATAGTGTACATATATTTGTAGCTTAATAAATTGATCCACACAATTCATATAATCCTAAAATTATTTAATAGTTATGAAAATTCAAATAATTATAAATTGTACTTAATAAAATATCTATCAAAGATACTTAACAACCCAATTTAATTAAATTCTAAATTAAAATATTTGCTAATAAAATTTATTTACTTTAATTCATCTAATATATCACAACACAACTTATTCGTACATCTTAGAAGAATTCCCAATTTAAAATTCTAAACAAATTAAGGCAGTAGAATATCAAGCTTGAATAAATCCCAAAATTTTTTTGATTATGATTCACCTTTTTTTGTTGCTATGATTTCTATGAATTTAATTTAACTTCATTTATTGATCTCTTAATCAATTTAATTTTAATCCCTAACCTTTTAATTTTTTTATATACATATAAACATAACCATAACCTAACCTTAAAATTCTATTATTTACCTCTATTTCCTATTTTTCTTTTATATATATTCAATGTTTATAATATAATATAATATAATATAATATAATATAATATAATATAATATAATATAATATAATATAACATAACATGACAAATATATTAATTATATAATAAAGATATATTTATAGTTATTTATACATATTCTTAAATATAAAGTAATCAATAATTGAATTAATGCAAATAAATTCTAACTCAATAATAAAATAAGATCAGTTTAAATAATTTCTAATCCAATATCAACATCACACTAAAATAAAAGAAATCCAAATACAACATGTACAATTTAATTATTTAACATGTATATGATATAAATTTCATATATCTATTTAATAAATTAATTTCTCAAATATTTATCTTTAAAGTGTAGTTTATTATGATGATTGATAATATTTACGAGGTAGGTTGAGTGGTCCTGTCACACCTCCAAGTGGAGACATGTCCCGTAATGAAACCCTGAAACTCCTCCGTCGAGCTCCAAAATTTCATTACAAGGGAAAATACTCACTAATCATTTATTATCACAATTATATCAAGCATGCTACTAATTTTTTTTCACAAGATGTACTTCTGATAATCACATTAAAAGATAAGGAACAACACTGAAGCATCTGTTACACACAACGAGTTACAAATACAAAGAAGGTTATAGTTATGCCCATTGGCATCAGCAAGTAGTAGTAGTCAAA
>CANYBF010246098.1:0-19914 GCA_948192965.1 Dalechampia spathulata | reverse complement strand
ATTATTATTAATTTTAATATTGATATTATTAATAATGTAATATTTAAGATTATATTACAAATATAATATTATCAAATATTAATAATAATTACATATAATTATTAAAATTAAAATTAAAATTATTAATAAATTATTTATTATCAAATATTAATAATAATTACATATAATTATTTTTATTAAAATTAAAATTAAAATTATTAATAAATTATTTATTATTATTATTATTATTTTGTCCCATTTTGAGAAATTGCCCCTTATATTGAAATAGTTAAAAAAATCATCAACTGAATCTATTAATTTGGTTAAAAAAAAAAAGAAACTGAATATATTAATTTTTTTTCCAGTTAAAAAACAAAAACCAGATTCTTCCCGTAACCATTCGCCAGATAATTCTAAGACAATCCTTTCCGTTGTCGTCTCCGATTAGAACTCTTATTCGCGCCTCAATTCAGCTATCATCGAATTGCCGTTGTTAATAAATAGAGCTTCAAACGGCTCGCTCTCTTGCTACTCCATGGCTTCTCTACAAGCAAATCCTCGCTTCTGTTACTGCCGGTCTGGTTCTCCTTCCTGGGAAAATCGGAAATTCGACCTGTTTAACAGAGGTTTTCTGTTACCAGTTCAAGTTAGGGTTTTCGAAATGAGGAAAAGGAGTGTTCGTGGAGTTAGGTTGGTTAGTTGCTTTAGTAAAGTTAATAGTGATTCTGCTGCTGCTGCTGACATTGAGAAGGTTTCTTCTACGGCGGAACAAGAAGAGATTGAACGGCCTCGTTTTGATATAAACCTGGCTGTTATTCTAGCTGGTTTTGCTTTTGAAGCTTATACTACTCCACCTGTAAATAAATAATTCATTCAGCATCTTTAATAATACCTTCTTTCAGCTGTATTTATTGTTATTAAATTTTTCCTTTTTTTTTTTGTTCTCTTGAAGTCGTTGCGATTGCTGGTCGGAAGTTTGAATTAGCATACAAACGAAAATTGTTTTTGAATCAATGAAAAAGTAATTGGAAAAAGAAAAAAGAATCCAAGTGAAGTCTGGTTCAGTAAAGTCATACTCTCAATTTGACTACATAAATAGACTTGAAGTCGGTAAAGCATTTCTTTTTGAATAGTCAGGTCGCGGGCAATGCGTTAACGGAATTTAAGTGTTTAAAACTTTTGAATTTTGCAGAAATTATGATTTATTTGTTTGTTATTTGGTTTTTCATTTTCCAGGGAAACATTGGCAGGCATGAAGTTGATGCTACAGGTTGTAAGACTGCCTACCTTTCAGAGTACGTGACCAATTGGCTTTTAATATTATGTGAGGTTTTCAAATGTGTAATTTTTCTTTGTGCTTATATAATGTTCATATATACACTCCCCATTCCTTGTGAACTATCTTACTTGCTGTAATTTTTCAAGGCAACTAATAATGAATGGTTTTACTTGTTTATAGATTTCTAGGAATGAAGTTACTCTTGTATGCAATTTTGAAAAAATAAATCTTATCTGTATGTTTGCAGAGCATTTGCGCGAGAGATATACGACGGCCAGTTGTTTATAAAACTGAAAAAGGGTTTCGACATGCCTGCAATGGATCCATGGGTGCATCATTATTCCTTTCAGATCATCTTTTAGTTTTTAAACACTTGCCCATCTTTTTGGAAGAAGTTCGTCAACTTTTGCTCCTCTTTCTTTTGCCATGTTTATTCAACTTCTGATGTTTTTCTAGGGAACAAGTGATCCTTACGTGGTCATGCAGTTGGATAGCCAGGTTGTCAAAAGCAAGATTAAATGGGGGTACGTTGTTTAATATCATCAGAAGTAACTGTTCTCTACGTTGGATCTGTCATAGGGTCTCATTTATGCGCTCCACAAATCTTTCCCTGTTCTGAAATTCCTGCCTGTTTAATCGCTGGTACCTTGTGTTTCTGGTGTTTTCAAATGAACCCTATGTTTAGTGATGCACATTGAAGAATGACCGGCAGCAGCTGGATTTGTAATAATACCATGTTTACCTGAGGGTGTTGAAAAAATTATGGATGATTGACATGTTGCATCAGCTATAGAAGAAATATATTAAAGGACAAGTTTTCCTTGACTTCATGTGATATTTACGTCTATGTTGCTTTCACTATGCTAGTTCTGAATTGAAATGGGATCAGTTGTGTAGTCTTCCATGCAACATGTTGTGGTGTCAGGACCTGCTGCAAAAGGAAGTTTGGTGCTAACCCTCTGTGTTGAAATAGAAACACCAACAGGTGTGCTAAAAGCCTGGCTATGAACTGTTTTTATACTTACTTGAGCATTGGCCGCAGCTTGTTAGGACTTGATGTGATCATATGTCATGCTCATAAAATAAAGTACTGAACTGTGAAATTCCCAAACTGTGTTGAATATGCAAAGTCAGAAATTTGTTATTTTTCTTTCCATGCAGCTTATTGGGGAACATTTTTGGCTTGTATATTCTTTATGCGGTTATAATTTTCACATTAGCAGAAGAGAGTTTCTTTTTTTCCTGCAGCTATCAGCAATCAACAGTTAGTTTTTGTATTTATAATGAATGATCAGGAAAAAGGAACCAACTTGGAATGAGGAATTCACTTTCAATATTATGCGGCATCCAAAAAATAATCTTCAGGTCAATGCTTGTTCTTTGGGTATATGTTCATGAAATCATTTGCTATATCTTTGAATGCCAATACTCTCATAATGTTCTAGTTGCTCTATTAACATGATTTTGGCAATGAATTACATGTTGATCAGTTCTTATTATCTCCATCTCATCTTGCTGCTTTTGTTGATAAAAGCTCTGCTGCTAGCGTGAAAAATGGTAATTGTGATGAGTACTTATTACATTGCTAATCACCGGAAGTGATTCAACTCATGTGGTGGAAAAGCATCATAGAGAATATCAATTCTGTAGGATATTAGTAAATGCATTGGTTATAATCACATATCATTGGAGTTGTTTGCAAATAGCATCATTTTCTCTGACATGCTGCAGTGGACTTCAGATTGCAGCTTGGGATGCAAACCTCGTTACTCCGCATAAACGCATGGGTAATGCAGCCATTAATCTTGAATGCTTATGTGATGGTGAGTATATATTGAATTTTATGCATGAGAAAGATGCTTCATGATTTTGAATTAATGGCTCTTTTTAAAATAGAGCTGAAGTAGCCTGCAGTTAAGACCTGCTAAAGCTACATTGCCATTATAGTGGCAAGTACATTATGGGGGATGTTGAATAATGTTTCTTCTATTAAGTGGATGATCATCCTAGTTTCAAGTTCTTTCTGCAAGTAATGAGCTAATCTAGTTTGGATACAAGACTGTTTTTCATATTATTATCCTCATTTTGTCTAACTTCTACAAATTTGTTTTTTTCTAGGGAACTTACATGAAGTGCTGGTGGAGTTGGAGGGAATGGGTGGTGGTGGGAAGTTGCAGCTAGAGGTAAGTATAAAACTTAGACATTAATCTGACCACATTTATTCTATTATTTCTTATTACTTGTACTCTGTTGATGAGGTTTCAGGTTAAGTATAAAACTTTTAGTGAAATTGAAGAGGATAGGAGGTGGTGGAGGATTCCTCTTGTTTCAGAATTTCTTCGGAAAAATGGTTTTGATTCTGCATTGAAAATGGTTGCTGGCTCTGAAACTGTTCCAGCACGTCAATTTGTAGAGTATGCTTTTGGCCAATTGAAGGCATTCAATGACACACTCCTTACTAAGGATCGATTTCCACACAGTAATGGCTCGGAACTTGCACAGAGTCTCAATGATTCTACAGAATTAGATGTTCGTGCACAATCAGAGAATGTTTCAGAAGCCTTATTGGACAACAAAAATTGCAACGGAGAAAGCTCTTCAAGCATAGAGAACATCTCAGAAGCCCCCTCAAATAGCACAAATAGCAGTGGGGAGAGTAATAAAGATTTATATTATGTTGATGATGGTGGCTTAGT
Source organism: Dalechampia spathulata (assembly GCA_948192965.1). Classification (NCBI taxonomy): domain Eukaryota; kingdom Viridiplantae; phylum Streptophyta; class Magnoliopsida; order Malpighiales; family Euphorbiaceae; genus Dalechampia; species Dalechampia spathulata. Next base: position 15,960 of record CANYBF010246098.1, on the reverse strand, counting down.
TAATGTACATGCAGCAGAATTGGTGACGCAAGCTGTTGGGAGTATGCAATCAAATAAACATTTTTGGAAGAACTTGGCTGAAGTTGTTAACCAAAATATTGTTCAGAAACTTGATCTCCCTGTTTCCATGGAATTAAAGTGGGATGGATTTGACTTATTAAACAAGATTGGGTTGCAGTCACAAAAGATTGCTGAAGCAGGTTATATTGAATCAGGACTTGCAACGCCTGAAGGCAAGGGTGTTGAAAGTGATAAAGCAAAAGGCCCGCTGTCAATTAGTAAAATTCAGTCTTCACTTCCAGATATAAAAAAGGCAACAGAAGATTTATTAAAGCAAACTGATTCTGTTTTAGGGGCATTGATGGTTTTGACAGCAGCAGTTTCTAAATTAAATAAAGAAGGCCACCTCTCGGATAAGAGTTCTTCAGAGGATGAGAAATCTATTAGCTCTTTGGATGTGGCTGCATTAGATGAAAAGAAATCTGAGGAGATGAGAGCGCTTTTTTCAACTGCAGAGAGTGCAATGGAGGCTTGGGCGATGCTTGCTACTTCACTAGGCCATCCTAGTTTTATTAAGTCTGAATTTGAAAAAATATGCTTTTTAGATAATGCATCCACAGACACACAGGTGTGCTTTTAAATCAACTCATCTAGAATTATTTCCAATTGCTCCTTTTGCAACGTAAAACAATTTTGGGTTGTATCTTTGGAAAGGCGTACAGTCGTAGAATCATTTCTAACCACTCATTTCCATGTTACTTTATACACTATCTCTACCTTAATTCACTCGTTCACTTACAGCTCACACTGCTTAGACATCTCAATGTATGTCTCCTCAATTTGTTCTCAATAGTCACCATCCATTGTTTGCCCAATACACTCATTATAGATTTTACATGTTTTCGTATCTTTGTCCATCTTTATACTTTCATCTTAGCAACATCTTAAAGATTTATGACCCTTTCCCAATGCTTACTACCAGACACCATTTCAGGCGTCGTGTTGTATGGTAGAAACTAGTAGTTACAATATCTTTTAGATGATAAGTTTTAGTGAATCTCCACTAGATTTTGTTCCAATGATCACTAAGTTGTATGATACCACAGGTGGCAATCTGGCGTGATTCTGCTCGGAAAAGAATAGTTGTTGCATTCAGGGGGACAGAACAAGTATGTCAAGTCTACTTATTCTTTCACTAAGATTTTGTCATTACCCATTAGCTATCAATTTGAATTGCTTGTTTGTCTGATTTTTTCCCAGTTAAAATGGAAAGACTTGCGAACAGATTTGATGCTAGCTCCTGCTGGGTATGTTAAATATCTATCATATCTTTGTGGTCTTGTTCGTATTAGTAGTATGGGTTATTTTGTATATATCTTACTAGTTTTTACATTTGTGAAAAAACGTTGCTTTACTACTTCGGTAGTAAATTTAAGTTCATGCTACTAGAAATGAAAATTTTCAGTAAGTGTGACAAAGTTCCTACATGGATTTAGAGAAACAGGGTGCCGACTCCCAAAAGGATAATATATGAGTGCTGTTATGTTCTTTTGTCTTGTAAATTTTCAAATTCACAACCATATGTGAATTGCATCTAATTGTGTTTTTTTTTTCATATTCTTATACTATACAGTTGTTCAAGCGTTTTCTTTGGAAGCTATCAAATTTATATGCCGCGTCTGCATTTTGTTTACTTGAGTCATCCTTGGTATACTTATTTTCTACTGCTAACTTCTATTCACCCTCTGTAGCCTAAATCCAGAAAGGCTTGGTGGAGATTTCAAGCAAGAGGTTCAGGTATGCACAGCCAATAATTTGTTGTTATTAACATATATGAGATAAGGTGTTCACAACAAATGTCACCAACTTAACACCATATAGTTGATGTTGCTTTAACTTGATCAGGTTCATAGTGGTTTTTTAAGTGCATATGATTCAGTCAGGATAAGGATCATCTCTATCCTTAAACAGGCAGTTGGTTATATGTGAGTTGTACTTCTCATCATGTTCAATTATTTCTATTTGTTCACTTAGGAAAATGACTTGAATAAATCCTTATTAACTATTTTGCTAGGATCATTTACCTTGTGCTTTACTAGGAGATTCAGCTCATTCAAGTATATTTATGTGCCAAGTAAATCAATTCACTGATTGACACCAAGCTAACATACTGAAAATAGGGCTGTGTTTGAAATAGTTTTACTGACTCATGATATGTGAGAGTTGCTGATAACCAGTGAGGATATATTCTATTTCTCAAACTGCACAATGAAGTGGAAATTTTGTAGAATGTGTTACTATTTGAATTTGTAATACTCATTAATTTTTTTTGTTCAATCCTTTCCTCAAAGATGAATTAGCTTGTAAATGCATTATTTAATGCATAGATAATTACGTTTTATGGTGAATCCTTTGCTATAAGTTATAGTTAGGTTGGCATCTAATCAATAAGACAAACTCCAAATAAGAGACTTAAAAGTAAGAATCTGGAAATTGCAGTTGTCTTTGTTTCTTTCTAAGATAACAGGTTTTGCTTCAAACGTCAATTTATCTGCTAACAACTTTTTCCCTTTAATTTTGTGGACAGTGATAATGGAGCTGAACCACTACCAAAATGGCATGTTTATGTTACTGGTCATAGTTTGGGTGGTGCATTAGCCACCCTCCTTGCCCTTGAACTTTCATCAAGTGAGCTATCAAAGTGAGTTTCTTTCCTCTTGTCATACTAAATATGGGCAGGTGTCGTGCGGTTGAGCAGTTTTTTACACAATCTATAAGTGTATGCATTGATTTCTATATCATTGTGTGCCTCAGATGTGGTGCTATTTCGGTGACCATGTATAACTTTGGATCTCCTAGAGTTGGTAACAGAAAATTTGCAGAACTTTATAATCAGGTATAGAAAATGTTGATAATTAAAGGTGGCTTCTTTTGTTTGGAATAAATTTTTTGTTTCATCTATATTATGCAATATCTAGTGAAATTCATTCCTTGTTTGTGAGCGAGATGTGGGTGTTACAAGTATGATGGGTTGTTTTCCTTTCTGTATGATGTCTTTAATTAATGACTGGTACATGAGCATTAAGCAACGTGCTTACTGATTAGATGTGGTCAATGTGCGGAATGTCAGCTTTTGCACACCTTCTTGACATTGGACAACATAGATAGGCATGACTTGCATTGCTTGCACCCATCTTATAATTGTTTTTTTTTTTTTTAATTTTCGCACATGCATCTGTATCTGTAAATTTGAATTTGTGAGTAGAGTATTTATGAATGTTGAGCTCAGTTAAATGTCTAGTTGAGCTTGCAAATTGTTGGTGGGAGTGTTCGGGCACACATTTAATGCTCACTTTTGCAGAAAGTAAAAGACACCTGGAGAGTTGTAAACCACAGAGATATCATACCAACAGTTCCACGCTTGATGGGATATTGCCATGTGGCTCAGCCTGTTTATTTAGCAGCTGGAGAACTAGAAGATGCTTTGGTGGGTCGCTTTTCTCAAGAGGCTCTGATGTTTACTTCATATTTTCATATTGTACATGCAATCTTCTTGGTTTTTATATGGAATTTTCAGTTTAAACTACGCTTTTGCTTCTCTGGATGGAATATGTCGTTTACTGGGCTACTGTTGGAGCTTATTCATTACATTATAACTAAAATGCTAAGAATTTGGTCGGTGAATGTGATTTATGCTAATAACTCAAGTACCGTTGGACTTTTGAGAGCTTTATGGTGCTTGTTTATTTCTGCTATGTGTATCATAGCGAACTGCTGGAACAAGCATGCTACAGTTTTTTCTCTTTGGTCCTGAGATAATTGAAACATTTCAAGAAAAATATTAGTATGCTCTTGGTCTTTCTTTAAAAATTGTGAAGCTCTTCTTAAACTGCATCATTGATCACTTATTATCTAGTCATGACTTGGTAAGTTAAAAAAGACCAGTAATTTGCGTCTTGATGCAAACATGAAGGTTGGTTTAAATTTACCTCTCTTTTCTGGACTACCTATTTTGTAGCCTAAGCTTATTATTCACCATAAATATATAGGCAAGTTCATCTAAGCTGCCCAACAACCAGGATGGGAGTTCTTTGTGTTTTGTAAGACCAATTTTCCCTCTTCAATTTACGTTGTTGTCCTCTTCTTAAAAGATGTAGCAACATGGGACAATTGTTGGACAACAAATTATGGTTATGATACATGTAGTTTCATTTCAAAATAGTGTGACTACAGCTATTTGACATTTAGTCAAAATTTTCCATGCAGGAAAATTTGGAGCTTTCAACAGATGGTTATGAAGTTGATGTGATTGCAGAGTCAACACCAGATGTTCTTGTCCAAGAATTTGTATGTTTCTTCTGCTTACTCTCATTTCCTTTCGGATTCCAACATGATATTTATTCAGACAAGTGTTGCATGTGAGAAATGCAGAGACAGTGCAAGTCTTTTGTCAATCTATATATATGTACATATGTATATGTTTATATATTATATTTTGCAAAGGCAAATATTTTGTAATTTAGTATGAACTTGATATTATATGATTTATGTATTTTTACATATTTTTGAAGTCAAATATAACTTCGAAGTTGTGAGGGTTCTCAGAAAATTTTTTTTCCTGCTTCGTTAACTAAGAGACTATTGGTAATGCCAGATCTAGGTGTTTCTCCCCACTGATGACGTAGTCCATCTGCTCAGATTTTTTATTAAATGTTTTTTTTGGCATTAGGCATGTTGATTACAAGTTCTCTTTTTGAAGGCATGACTTGTTGGCTTAGTGCTAGTTATAGACACCCTTCTTTCTGCATGCTTTACTTTACTTCGGAGTTATGGAGGAGTTTCATTTTGTAACATTTTATACAGATGAAAGGAGAGAAGGAGCTCATTGAAAAAATATTGCAAACTGAGATCAATATATTCCGCGCTCTTCGAGATGGTACTGCACTTATGCAGCATATGGAGGATTTCTACTACATCACATTGCTAGAGGTAAATTATCTTCTTTTACGGTATAATATTCGCAAACTTTTCTGCATCTAATTTCCTCGCTGGTTATTATAACAAGCATAGCAAATTTAGAGTGGTTTTCTTTTAGAGATTTGTTCTCATAAGCTACTGAATTGAAATTAAAAATGAAATTTGGCTTTTCTCCAGAGTGTAAGATCAAATTACCAGACTGCTAGGAGACTAGAGAACAATGGAACAAGATAAGATACCTATCAGCTAAGAAGATGGTAATATCTCTACTTATCGCAGAAACAACACTCTGCACTTGTCAGGCAGATTATAGATCCCAAGTCCTGTTAGAATCATATAGAAATATTACTTGCAAAGGCAAAAGCACAGGCATAAGAGAAAATAAAAGAATTGTACAGTATATTTCTCCCTTTTTAGCTTTCTTTTGTAAGATAGTAAAAAGTTGAAAACAGGATATGCTGACAAGGGGCATAAAGTAGATTCATAAAAAGAAATCACTCAAGGAGAATCTGTCCTTGGTCGGTTCGTCTTTGGTTTCAATTATATCTGTTCTGCATCTACTTCTCCTTTCACTCCAATTACTTTCACAATTGTTTGTGCATGGAAATAGATTGTTTTGCTTGGGATTTTTCATTACTTCTAAAAGGTGTCTTGCACGTTAGTATCTATTACAATTTCATATTCTATTTTTTTTATAACATTTTTTATAATTTTGAATTAATATTTATTGTTTAAGTATTATATATCCTTATTTATACTTATATCACTTAAAAAATATTTTTTTTAATTTTAATAAATATTTCATATTTTTACAAAAATCATAAATAATATTTTTATTTATGTAATTTCATTATCAAAATTAATTGTTATAAATTAAAACTATTATTACTAGATAATTAAAATAAAATTAAATAAATTAAATTCTTATAAATTATTTATTATAACTTTAATATAATTAGTATTTTCGAAACTTTAATAATTTAGATAATTATATTATTTAAATTCTAAATAATCACAAGAATTCCATTGAAAAAGTTAAATCATATCTTAACAATTTATAATATTTCGTAACTTTAATAAATACTTCATATTTTTAAAAATAATTATAAGAAATATTTTTTTTATATAATTTTATCATAGAAATTCATCATTATAAATTAAAACTATTATTATTATATTTTATAATAAAAATAATTCATATTCATATTTAATTTTGAATAAAATATTTAGATAGAAATTAGTTTCTTACAATATTAGTTCAAAATTTGAGAGTGATGTGCTCAATCAATTTATTTCACTTATCCTCTATGATATGAGTTTGAAAATATTAAGTTATATATTAATAAGGTAAAATATTTTATAATTTTAATAAATATCTCATAAAATATAAAAAATTATTAATTAACAAATACAAATAAAATTAGTAATATTTATTTTTAAATAAAATTTGTTTAGATAAAAATTAGATAATATAATATAAAATAATTAGCAATTAACAAATATAAATAAAGTTAATTATTTTTTAATAAAATTTATTTAGATAAAAATAAAATAAAATAAAATAAAATATAAAATAATTAGTACCAAATAAATTAAATATTTTAAAAATAAAAAATTTATGAAAAATGATAAAATTATCTTTTCTTTTATCTCTTATCATCTTTTAATATACTATGATGAAAAATTATTATTTTTACTTATTCTCCTCCTTTTTTAAAATATTAGTTAAAAGAATGTTTAATAAATTTACTTCGCTTGACATTTATGATATTAATTTCAAAAAGTTAAATCTTAAATTAATAATGTGGGATATTGTATAATTTTAATTAATATATTTGAATAAAATTTATTTAGATAAAAATAAGATAATATCATATAAAATATAAATTGATTAGTATCTAATTAATTAAATCTTTAGAAAGTAATAAAATTTCAAGAAAAGGATAAGACTATCTTTTCTAATATCTTCCTTTCATCTTTTAATATATTATGATATAAAATAATATATTAATTATAATTAATAAATTTATTTTATGTATTAGTTTAATTAAACAAAATTTTATTTTATTATTTATATTTCTTATATTAGTTTTTATATTTATTTTTTATAAATTTTAAAAAATAATATTTATTTTCACATAAATTTTTAAAAAATAATATATATCTTTGAATTAAAATTAAATGGCAAGGAAGAGCAGGATAGACTTGTATTTTCACTTCTTTTTCTTTTCTCTTTTAATATAGTATAATAAATAATATAATATAATATAAAATATAAAATAATTAGTGTGTAACAAATTAAATCTTGTTAAAAAATAATAAAATTTAAGTAAAATTATAAAACTATCTTTTCCCCTATCATTCATCCTCTTTTAATAATAAAATCATCATTTTTACTTATTCATATTCTCTCTTAAAATATTAGTTATAAAAATTAAGAAATACATATGTAATGAATCTACTTTACTTAGTTTTTATAGTATGAATTTGAAAAAATTAAATTTTAAGTTAATAAAATAAGATATTGTATAATTTTAATAAATATCTCATATTTTTAAAAAAATCATAAATAATATTTTTATTTATATAATTTTATTATAAAAATTAGTTGTTATAAATTAAAATTAAAATTATTAGATAATTGAAATAAAATAAAATTAATTTTTATAAATTATATATTACAAATTTAATATAATTAGTGTTGGATCCTAAGTTTTGATAATTGAGTCACGTGTGAGTCCATTTAAGTTATTTGTAATTTTTTCAATAGTATTTTTGTGTTAATACGGGCGTACCAATTTTGGTACAGGCGTACCAAATAGTTTAGTTGAGTGGTACGATCATACGGCTGATCGTACCTAGTTAGTACTGTCTTATTGAGTTCGATACGGGCGTACGCGAACTGTAGGAGAATGGTTTGTCAGTAAACCTGTTTTGGTACGGGCGTACCATTGGTGGTATGGTCGTACATGAACTCGCAGGAAAATGGTTTGTCAGTAAATCTGTTTTGGTACGAGCGTACCATTGGTAGTACGGCCGTACGTGAGCTCGCAGGAAAATTGATTATCAGGAAATTTAGTTTGGTACGGGCATACCAAGTGATGGTACGACCGTACCACATTTCCCTATATTTTTCTAACGGATAGATTTGAATCCGTACGGGCATACATGTCTGGTACGGCCGTACGCGACTTATTTGACAAACTTTTAAGTCTTTCAAACGATTAGTTTTCAGTAGAACTTTTCACTCACTTTCAATTCTAACAAGCTAAATCTTGCAGAGCAACTTTCCTTGAGCATTTTTTCATCAGTTTCAAGTAAGTTAAAGTTGTATTTTTCAAATACTTTCATTATTGTATTCCTACAACCTAAGGATTAGGTTTTGTAATTGTGGAATTGGTATGTGATTAATCCTTGGGGATTAATTTATATCTGAGAAAATTGTGAGGATTGTTATTGTAAATGTTTGAGTGTAAGCCTTGAAAACATTAGGGTATTGGATTCATTTGGGAATTCATTGTGTAAATTGATTGAGTTTTTAGTGGAACCCTAAGTTGAGACTTAGAAGAAAGTGGACGTAGACAAGAGTTTGGCCGAACCACTATAAATCGCACGTATTGCCTTCTGCAAAGGATTTTCATTTGGTATTAAAGCATTTGGTGCTCACTTTCAAAAGAAGTAAAATTATTGAGCTAAAGATCTTATGGCAACCATTGAGAGTCAATCATTTACAAGACCCCCATTCTTCGATGGAACGAATTATCCGTACTGGAAGCATCGAATGAAAGTGTTCTTGGATAGCAGCGGAATTGAGTTATACGATTTGATGATGAAAGAGTACTCACCTCCGACAATCACAATTGATGGCATTGTCTCTCTTAAAGATAGAAACGATTGGACAATAGAAGAATTGAATGCGAACTTCCGGAACAAAAAGGCAATGAACATTCTCTATTGTGCCATAAGTCGTGAAGAATTTGGTAAAGTATCACATTGTGTTACGACAAAGTAAGTGTGGATTGTTTTGGAGACTCACCATGAAGGAACCAATCAAGTTCAAAATAAGAAGATTCAATTGCTGACATATGAATATGAGTTGTTCAAGATGAAGGCAAATGAGTCAATCTCCGAAATGTATAATCGACTCATGGTGATAACAAATGGATTAATGAAGCTTGGCAAGATGTATTAAAAAGAAGATATCAACAACAAAATCTTGCGAGTACTACCAAAGAAGGATTGGGAGACTCGAGTGACATCAATTGAAAAAACAAATGATTTGGCCATGCTATCAACTGATGTGCTTCTAGGAAAGCTTCTTACACACGAGATTACCCTTAAACAAGGGGTAAAGGAAGACAAGAGAAGAGAGATTGCACTTAAGGCTACAAAAGAAGAGGATTCTTCTTCCACAAGCAAAGGGGACATCGAAGATGAAATGGCTCTTCTCTCAAAACGTGTCAAAAACTTCCTTATGAAGAAGAAGAAGCTTGAAAGGGATGACAAGAAACCATTTGAGCAAAGAAGAGACTTCAATCGAAGAGACAATACCAAGAGAAATCAAACCGTTTGCTATGAGTGCAACAAATCAGGACACATGAGGAATGAATGTCCTCTCCTCAACAAGTCATCCAAGTCTTTCAAAAAGAAGACGTTAAAGGCTACATGGGATGATGACACCGATTCAAATGAGGAGATGTCTGATGATGAGGGAGCAACCAATCTATGTTTCATGGCATTCCTAAATGATGAGGAAAAGAATGAGGTAACTACATCATCTCAATCATATTATAGTAATGATGAGCTTAATGATGATGATGATTGTAGTGCATTAGAACCATTATTGGAAAAATATGATCTTTTGATTAAAAAGTACAAATCACTTAAGAATAAGCATGCATGCACAATTGAGGATAAAAATATTTTGCAAAATGAATTTGATTCTTATAAAACAAAACTTGAGAGTCTTGAAAAGGAAAACAAGATTTTGAAAGATGAAAATGATAAGCTTTCAAAGGAAAATGATTTGTTGAAAGATAATTTATCTAGATTTGAACAAGGTGAGGTTAAAATATATACTATTTTAAAACACTAAAAACTTAGTAGTAATAAAGAGGGTCTTGGATTCAATCAAAACTCCTCCTACACGTCTAAAGGTACCGTTTTTGTTAAAGCTTCCACATCTCAACAAAGACCAAATGATTTTAAAAAAAAACATGTTCATACCAAGACTTATAGAGCACATAGGCATGTTAACAAGGTGCATCATTGTTCATGTTCTTGTTCACATAATCATAATCATTCACATACATCTAAAAAGAAATATGTGCATAATCATTCTAGGTTTAGAAATGTTATATGGCATTATTATAATAAAAAGGGGCATGCTACCAATAGATGCTTCATTAGAAAAATGCATTGGAATGATAATGTAGATGTTTCTAACCCCTAAGGACCTAAATACATTTGGGTACCTAAGAAGAAGTAAATCTATTTATTTTGACAGATATGCTTGAGATCCAAGGTTGATAAAAATAAATGGTATCTCGATAGTGGATGCTCAAGGCATATGACTTGAAATGCGAGTCTCTTCTCCCACCTTGAAGAATATTCAAGAGGAGACGTAACTTTTGGAGATAATTGTATAGGTAAAGTAGTTGGAATTGGTAAGGTAGGTAGAAATTCCAACTTTTCTCTTAATAAAGTCTTGTTAGTTGATGGATTAATACTAACTTGCTTAGTATTAGTCAATTATGTGATAATGGTTTTAAAGTGGTGTTTGATCCTAAAGGTTGTTATGTGTATATGATTAATGATAATACGTTAATTTTTCAAGGAGAAAGAATAGAAAACATTTACATGATTGATTTAGATTCTATTCCTAACAAAAATGTTAAGTGTCTTGTCTCTGTAAGTGAAGATTCATGGTTGTGGCATAGAAAGTTTGGACATGTCAGTTTCGAAAGCATCGGTGATCTTGGGAAGGATGAACATGTGATAGGACTTCCAAAGATCAAATTTGTTAAGGATAAGGTATGTGAAGCGTGTCAAATAGGAAAACAGGTAAAATCTTCATTTAGAGTCCAAAATAAACTTCTACCAAACCACTTCAATTATTACATATGGATTTATTTGGTCCTACTAGGGTAGCTAGCTTAGGTGGTATGCATTATGCACTTGTCATTGTTGATGATTATTCTAGGTTTACTTGGGTTTCATTCCTAGCTCATAAAGTTGATGTTTTTGATGCTTTTCAAAATGTCACTAAAAGAATGCAAAATGAAAAAGGTTATTATATTTCCTCCATTAGAAATGATCATGAAAAAGAATTTCAAAATGAGAGTTTTAAATCTTTTTATGAATCACTTGGTATTCATCATAACTTTTCATCTCTTAGAACTCCTCAACAAAATGGGGTAGTTGAAAGGAAAAATCGAACTCTTTGTGACATGGCACGTACTATGCTTAATGAGTACTAATTGCCTTCATACTTTTGGGCCGAAGCAGTCAATACCGCTTGTTATGTCACCAATAAAGTTCATTGAAGACCTATTTTTAAACAAAACTCCTTATGAGCTATGGAATGGTAGAAAACCAAGAATTTCGTACCTTAGAGTATTCAGATGCAAATGCTACATATTAAACACCAAGGATAATCTTGGGAAATTTGATTCTAAGATAGATGAAGGTATTTTCTTAGGCTATGCTACTTCTAGCAAATTATATAGGGTGTTTAATAAACGTTCTTTGGTTGTTGAGGAATCAATGCATGTTATTTTTAATGAAACTAACTCCCTTAGTCCAAGAAAGGACAATGTTGATGATGATGTAGGTATTCTATTGGAACAAGGAAATGAGAAAGAACTTCAACAAGAAGAAGTTCCTAAAGATGTTGAGAAGGAAGAAGTGAATGATCTTCCTCCACACCTAGCAGTGACTCAAATCAAGCATGATATTCTTAAGGAGTGGCAATTTCCAAAAGGACACTCCAAGGAGCAAATCCTAGGTGATACATCAAAAGGGGTAACAATTTGTTCTAAATTTAAATATATTCACAATAACATTGCATTTATTTCTCAAATAGAGCCTAAGAATGTTAAATATGCCTTAAATGATGATAGTTGGATGTTAGTTATGTAAGATGAGTTGAATCAATTTGATAGGAATAAAGTGTGGACCTTAGTCCCTAAGCCTAAAGATGTGTCTATTATAGGTACTAGATGTGTATTTAGAAATAAGCTTGATGAAGATGGACTGATAACTAGGAATAAAGCTAGACTTGTAGCTCAAGGGTATTGTCAAGAAAAAGGTATAGATTTTGATGAAACTTTTGCCCCTGTACCTAGATTAGAAACTATTAGGATGTTATTGTCATATACATCTCACATGAACTTCAAATTATTTCAAATGAATGTTAAAAATGATTTTCTAAATGGTTTTATAAATGAAGAAGTTTATGTTGCATAACCCCCTGGTTTTGAGAATTTTGAATTTCCAAACCATGTTTTTAAACTTACCAAAGCTTTATATGGACTTAAACAAGCCCCTAGAGCTTGGTATGATAGGTTAAGTACTTTTCTTATTGATCATGGTTTTGATAAAGGTAAGACAGACACAACACTTTTTATTAAGCATTACAAACATGATATTCTTCTTGTTCAAATATATGTTGATGATATCATATTTGGTGCTACTAATGAAAAGTTGTGCAAGGAGTTCTCTGAGTGTATGCAGGGAGAATTTGAAATGAGCATGATAGGAGAGTTGAAATATTTCCTAGGACTTCAAGTTAAGCAATGTGAAGATGGAATCTTCATCAACCAATTCAAGTACACTCAAGACATGCTCAAGAATTTTGGATTGGAAGACGCTAAAGCTAGCAAAACTTCAATGAGCACGACTATTAAACTGTCGTTAGATGAAAGTAGGAAGCTAGTAGATCAAAAGAAGTATAGAGGTATGATAAGTAGCCTACTTTATCTAACTACGTCTAGGCCTGATAGTATGTTTGATGTTTGTATTGTGTTAGATTTCAATCCTCTCCTAAGGAATCTCATTTAAGTGCTGTGAAAAGGATTTTTAAATATTTGATTGGAACTATGCACTATGGATTGTGGTATGCTAAAAATGATTCTTTTAATTTGATTGCTTATTATGATGCTGATTTTGCTGGAAACTTATTGGATAGAAAAAGTACCTCAGGTACTTATCACTTTTTAGGTAATTGTTTGGTTTCTTGGTTTAGCAAGAAGCAAAATTGTGTATCTTTATCAACTGTTGAATCTGAGTATATATCCGCAGGTTGTTGTTATGATCAAGTTCTTTGGATTCAACAACAATTAAGGGATTACAATGTTTGTGTTTCTTTGTACCTCTATTAAATGTGATAACATTAGTGTCATAAATCTTTCTAGGAATCACATTCAACATTCTAAAACTAAGCACATTGATATTAGACATCATTTTCTGCAATGATAATGTGCAAAAAAGGAAGGTTGTATTAAATTTTGTTGATAAAACTCATCAATTGGTCGATATTTTTACAAAACCCCTAAGTGAAGAACGATTAACTTTCATCAAACATGAATTAGGAATGATAGATGGGTTATTTCTAAACTAGGAGTGATGGTGGACTTAGGAAAATTCAAGAAAATTCATAAAAATCTTTCAAAATTTTCAGTTTTAAGTCCCTGTACGGGCGTACATGTTTTGGTACGCCTGTACGGATCCTATACAATCAATTCCTCCATTTCTGGCTGGTACGGCCTGTACTCATTTCAGTACGAATGTACGTCACGTGGTACGACCGTACCAAATTTGGTACGCTCATACGTGTTCCTATTAAGAATTTCTTTTAAAATCCTCGTACGGCCGTACGCCTGGGTGGTACGCCCATACGCGATATGAATTTTCAAGGCATTTTTGGCCCGTACGCCCGTACACGACATGAAAAACAGTTTTTAAAGCTCATTTTTTAGTTTTTAACTCATTTTCACTCAAATTTCCTCTTAAATTTCATCTGAAATCTTCTCCAAAACACTCCAAACCTCTCACATTTTGCTTGATCATTCAACATTTGTCATTTCCGGTTGGTTTTTCAATCTCTTCACTGTTTTTCAATTCTGTTTTTACTGTTTCATTGATTTTTAAGTGCCTTTATTCTATTTTTTAATTTTCTGATTATTCTAGGCTTTTTTAGCTCTAGGTTCTTTAAAGTTTAGTGCTTAGAATTGAGTTTTGAACTTGTGTGTCAAGTTTTATCGATTTCTGTGCAGGTTTCACTTTTTGAGTTTTTAAATTACATCAAAACTCTGTCGAAATTTTCAAAAACCTCTGTTTTTCACTATTTTATCAATTTTTTTTACCATTTTTACTCATGTCAACCCCTTCTGATCACGGTGGCTCTTCCTCACGAAGAGTCAAACACACTTGTCCTCCCGGCTCGGGCCCTCATGGCTCTTCTTCTGCCTCTGCCATTAGGACCTCCATTCTGAGTGAGAAAGTTTTCTCTCACTCTCGTTTTACGTGTCATCCTATACTCCACCATATCGGACTGAAGGACGAGGTTTAGGGTTATTTGGCCAATGTATATTGGTCAAATTTCACCTTTCTCCCTAACCAGTACATCCAGTCTGTAGCATTAGAGTTTCTACAGACTTTCTCCTTATCTACTTCTTTTTCTTATATTTTCGTCTCTTTTATAGACATCATTCTCTTTCTGCTCCTGAGTTTGATGCTCTGTTCGGATTTCCTACTGATGGCATTGCAAATGCCAAATCTGTGTTCTTTGATCGCAATTCCTTCTGGAGGGATTTGCCCTCGACACTGCTTTTAGGCATTCTCGTCAGAAGGCCTCCTGCCTTAAATCCCCTGCTCTCTTCTATTGTCATAGACTAATCTCCTATCTTATCTTCGGGAGATCAGATTATAATGACACCATTACCGGCCCTGACCTCATTTTCTTGTATTGTATGGTCACGGGCACTCCCATTCAGTCTGAACGCTGGCTTCAGACCTCTTTTCATGAGGTCGGCATTCAGAAGCAGTCTGACAAAGCTATTCTCTTCGGTCCCATTATCCATTATATCTGCCATCAGCTGCAGGCTTTCCCTCCTATCTGCCCTTCTTCAGGACCTCGTGGTCCTAATCTTGATCTATCGTTCATTGAGCACTCCATGCTCTTTGAACGTACTGCTGATGACGAGTTCGTCCTCCATTTTGAGTATATCTCCCGACGGCTCGCCCACCTTCAGTCATTGGAGCTTCCCAATGACACTGTTTCTATCTACGGCCGGCGTGCTGTAGAGGTAGTTCAGCGCCTACAGGTTCTACTGCCAGATGACACCCCTGCCGAGTGGCGCGGCTAGCTTGCTCCTACTGATGACGCCACATGACAGGTGGCTCTTAGTCGCAAACGACAACGTCGTTTCTCTGTTGGATTCTTTTCTTCCAGTGCTGTTCCTGAGCACACTGATCCAGCTTCTACTCCTATTGATCCTGTTGCCGTTACTCCTTTTATTGCTGATTTGCTGGCTCAACACTTTGCCACACTCTTTACTGCTGTTGCTGGACTTGAGAGATGTTTTGACAGTGTTGACCAGCAGCTTACTCACCTTCGTCAGCATACTACTGCTATTGATCAGTGCCTTGATTAGCACGGAGCCGACTTCCATGAGTTTCATACTTCTACTACAGAAACTCTACATTCCATTAGTCTGATGCCGGATCCATTTATCATCCCTCCATCGAGTCCACCTCCTCCTTAGGACCCACATGGATTTTTGTGATTTTGATGTTGTCAAAGGAGGGGATATTTTATGATGTTTAGGACTTGTGTTAGTTGAGTTGATTATGTGTTTATTTTTATGTTTATTTCATTTGATGTTATTTTATTTGATGTATCTTTTGGATATTTTATATATATGATGTTTATTCAGCTTATTTGATTTGGTTGATTATGTTGAGTTATGATTATCTTTGATG
>CANYBF010245900.1:0-10608 GCA_948192965.1 Dalechampia spathulata | reverse complement strand
AACCCATATAGGGTCCTTAAATGATATGATTCATTTGACTACTTGGGATAGCAAAGAATGAGTTTATGTTATGAATGGTATAGTGTGATCATAAATGCATCATTTATGCATCATGTCATGAAACATCCATACATTCAAGCATGCTAAGATTATCATGACATGATAGAGAAGTTATAAGGTGGAAAAGAGGAAGGAAAAGAGATGTTACAGAAAAAGAAATGTACTGGGTCACAGAGTTAATGGATTCCTTCATGGAATCATACAGTTAAATGGCCTCCTACAGGAGATGAGGTTCTTAGAACCTTACAGTTATATTGATAAATGACCTCCTTCGGGAGATGAGTAACGGTACCTACAGGGACCCAGTACGAAAAGGAAATGCACGTAAAATTATTAATAAGATAAAAGTATAAAGAAATAAAGGGAGAGTGCATAGCATGGTTGCATTCTCATAGCATACATTGTTATCTACTTATGATGATGTTTTGTATGATAATGTATTGAGAATGGCAAATTATGATTACGATGTATTGAATTAAGTATGTGTTTAATAACTGAAGAGTAATGCCAATATGCCATTGATATATTATTCTTCCTTGGATTACTATTATATGATTTAATTGATGTTATTTATTCATTTTATAGCACCACTGAGTTTTATACTCAGCGTTTATCAATTGATGAATGCAGGACCTAGTTTGGTCGGGGAGCAACAAGAGTAGCTGATCTACAGTTGGCTAAAATCGAGTCTTTCGTAAAACCCTATCCTAGACGCAGGCTGGACTCGTCCAATATACTCCTTTGTGTATATGTAAATATGCAACTTATTTAAGTTAACCTTAGTGGCGGTAGTAATTTGTAATATCTTTGTGTGTGGTATCATATTGGTGTTGTGATGATATACTTAAGACATGTATGTTTGATGATACTATACGAATGTATATTGTGATATATCAGAGTAAGTGTTCTATTTGCCAGAATTGATTATATATAACTGAAATGATGGATGAAGGTATAAAGATAAAACAAAAAAACAATTAAAAAAAATATAATGATGAGATAGATCCTTTGTAGAGTAATTAATGAATTCCTTGTTTAGGGACTTTATTAACTGTTCTACGGAGCATGTTACGCCGAGTCCGGGTGTTACATATATGACATAGATTGCAAAATGACATGTGACGTGGCATGGCATAATGACGTACATTATGGTATAGTAGCATGGTATAGCAAAGGTAACATAACATAACAAAATGACATATGACATGGTATATGTTATGACATGGCATAAGTATGACATGACATAGTTATGTGTGATGTGGCATGTAACATAACATGGTAGCATAATATATATATTTTAGCAAATATAATAAAACCATCCATGAAATAAAATCCTTTAAGAAAAGGTCGGTGAAAGGGAATCGAGGAAATAGGGGATACACGTGGGATTTAATGTTAAATCCTAAAAATGGGAGAATAAAGCTATTCTATTATATAAAATCTTCATGTATACAATATTCTGAGACATTAAATAACGTCTCCACATCCTTGGGAAAATTTCCATCTCGGATAGCATGAGCCGAAAATGCACGAGTGAAAAATGCAATATAAACAAATAAACTCATTAGTAGAAAATGAAATTTAGGACTTGATCATCTAATTTTATGCCATGTAAAAGCACGAATCAAGAGTCGATGTTTGATTAATTGTATGGTAACAATCATGCAAATTAACACAAGTCAGATCGTGAAAATTAAATAAATACGAATAATTTTAGGCAAAATTATTATTGATCGATCATGACATATTGAATCAGGAATTACTAATATCACACAAACAGCAATTGGAGATAATAACTCAACCAACCGAAGTCAATCTTATCAAATATCACAAGTTCATGAGTCAAATAAGCATTTAATCAATAAAAATTAATTTTGAAGCCAAAATTAATTAAATGTGATTAATTTATGATAGATTCAATACATTAGAGCTACTGTAAAGCATCAAATGTTATTGAAATAATCAAATCTAGATTAAAATCGAGTAAAAAATGTAATTTTTTTATGAAATTATAGGCTATATACACAATATGTAGTGCTATATGCGTAGCATATAGCCTACATGCTGCACACATAGTGTTTTGTGTTGCGCATGCAGTAGAAAAATTTTGAAAAAAATCAAGTTTTTTAGCAAAAACACGATCCAAACTCAAATCCCAGCAACTTTAACAAAGCATGTTATATCATTTAGGCATCAATAAGTGATTAAATCACAAATCGAACAAGTAAATGAGCATTTAACTTGAATAATTAATTTTGAAGCTAAAATTAATTAGATCTGGACAACATATGATAGATCTAAAATATTAGAACTATGGGTAAGCCTCTAATGTTGCTAGATTCATCCGATCGGGTGAAGAAATGAGTGAAATCGAGAGAAAAATAGGATTTTCTGGAAAATCAAAAGGCTATATGCGCAGAACAGCATGCTATATGCGTAGCATATAGGCTATGTGTTGTGTACATATCATTATATGTGGTGCATATAATGTGGAAAATAAAAGAAAAACCAAGTTTTAGGCAAAAACACGAGATCTGGGCCAAATCTAAGTAGATCTAAGGTAGAAATAAGTTGTTTTGATTACAAATAAGCATTAGCAATCATCAAACAAGCAAAGTTGAAGCCAATCATTAAGAAATAACCCAAAAATCATAGATCCATAGCAAAAACCATAAGAAAAAGGAGAGAAAATAGGTATTTTACTCACCACAGTAGGTTGAATGTGTAGATATTGATTCCAAATGCGTTTAGGGACCTAACTAGTGTTAGTTAGTCTTTAAAATCCTAAGCCAATTGATTAATTAAGTGTTTAATTAATGCAAGAGTGAATTTTGACAGAGTTTGGGGGTATTTTTCCAATTTTCGAACCATTTTTCATGAACCCAAGTGTTATATTTATAGTGGGAGGTGTTAGGGTTTAGGAAATCACATTAGCAATGTGGTATTTGAAAATTTTTAAGCTATGTGTGCAGCATGTAGTGTTACATGCGCAACATATAGCTTATATATTGCGCATGTAGTGCTACATGCTACACATATAGCACTTTGGCTCTATATGCGCCATCTTATACAAGCAAAATGTAACATGCATAGCATGTCCAATAAGCATCATTTGGTATTCTAAGACATTGTATAATATGGCGCATGTTAGATTTGGCCTGGAAAAGGCTGCCAATCAAACGTCTTTTTTCACTATGTATTGTGCATGTAGTGTTACATGCGCCTCACATAGCATTTGTGATCTTATGCGTTCCACCCTCCACAGATGAAATGTAATATGCGTCGTATGTCCAATAAGTATCATTTGGTATTTTAAGACGTTGTATTATATGGAACATATTAGATTTGGTCCAAAAAGTGGGCCTCACCAAACATCTTTTTGTGCTACATGTTGCACATATGGTGCTACATGCGCCTCACATAGCATTTTACATGCTATGCGCTCCGCCTTCCTCGAGCAAAATGTAACATGCGCTGCATGTCCAAAACTTTTAGAAGAAGTTCAAAAGCATGTGTGTAAACCGGAGTCGACATCGGGGATTTGTACCAAGCCGAATCGACAAAAATCCTAAATTGCAACGCACAGGTGAAAAGTTAGAGTCAACAATGATATTAATACTTTCAATAAAATATATAATTAAAAATAATTAAGTAATTATTTATTAATGGTATACATTTAATAAATAATAATTTTTATATGAATGTAGATTAAAATTATTAAAATAAAATGAATTTAGAAGAAAAGGTGAAAAAGAAAGTTCTCTTATTCCTTTTCCTTTTTAGTATATTATGATTAATAGAATTACATAATGTACATTATTCATTATTTAATTTATTATTTATAATTATTATTTATAATTATTTTTTAATATTTTTAATTCTAATCAAATTATTATTATTATTATTATTATTATTATTATTATTATTATTATTATTATTATTATTATTATTATTATTATATACCATCCAAAATTTTGTTAAAACACATTATTCTAATTTAATAAAATTTTATCAAAACACATAATTTTATTTCTATTATTAAACATATCATTGATTCTTTATTATTTATTTATATTAATTTTAAAATTTTAAATTTAATATAAAATAATTATAAATATAATAATTTTAATATTATTATTTTTTAATAAAAAATTTTATTAACTAAAATTAATAAAATATCTATATATTAGCAAGTATTACACTTTCTCTTAATCAAAAATTAAAAAAAATAAATTTTATTAATATACTTTATTTGACTTTTATAATATGAATTTAAAAAGATTAAGTCAAAAATTAACAATATAAGATATTTTTATAATTGCTGGATAATAAAAATAATTAGTATTTATATTTAATTTTCAATAGAGTTCTTACATAAAATTAATTGTTATAAAAATTAAATAATAAATATTAATTTTAACAAGTCAAAGTATTAGATAATAAAAATAATTTATATTTATATTTAATTTTGAAAATAATTAATAGATAATCATATATTTAAATATAATTGAATAATAGTTCTAAAATTTTAATATAGTTTATAGAATCGATTCTTTATTATTTATTTATATTAATTTAAAAACTTTTAAGGTACTTCAAAATATTGTACATATTATTATTGTACTTTTTGTTAATCAAAAGTCTAAAAAAATATATTTTATCAATTTATTTCATTTAATTTTTATAATATAAATTTTAAAATGTTAAATCAAATATTAATAATATAAAATATTTACACAACTATTAGATTATAAAAATGACTAATATTTATATTTAATTTTGGATATAATTCTTAGATCAAAATTAATCATTATAAAAATTAGATAATAAAAATTAAATAAATAAATTAAATTATGAGATAATAAAAAGATTGGTATTTATATTTAATTTTGAATATAATTCTTATATAATCATATATTCAAATTTAATTGATTAATAGTTTTAAAATTTCAATCAAAATATATCTATGTGGTTGATTTTTTATTATTTATCTATATTAAGTTAAAAACTTTAAAGTTACTTCAAAATAAATTATACAATATTATTATTTTTTGATAAAAAATAAATTTTTATCAACTAAATTAATAAAAAATTCACACAGTAAATATTATACTTTTTTTAGTTAAAGTATGAAAAAAATATATTTCGCTAATCTAGTTGACTTAACTTTTAAAAGTTTAGATCAAATATTTATAATATGAAATATTTTTATAATTATTAGACAATAAAAATAATTAGTAATTATATTTAATTTTGAATAAAATTATTAGATAATCATGCATTCAAATTTAATTGATTAATAATCCTAAAATTTTGATCAAATATTTTATGTAGTTGATTCTTGTTTTTTGTTTATATTAATTTAAAAACTTTAAATATACTTTAAAATAAATTGTAAAATATAATAATTTCAATATTATTATTTTTTGATAAAAAATTATCCCTTAAAATTAATACATTTTTATACATTAAAATTAATAAAAAAAACTAGTTTTCACAAATTAGAACTATTACTATTTATTACTATTTTATATAAAATTAGATAAATTTTAATTTTTATATTTATTGTAGAAATATTGTATTTGATTTTAAATA
The DNA here is from genome assembly GCA_948192965.1 of Dalechampia spathulata. Classification (NCBI taxonomy): domain Eukaryota; kingdom Viridiplantae; phylum Streptophyta; class Magnoliopsida; order Malpighiales; family Euphorbiaceae; genus Dalechampia; species Dalechampia spathulata. Next base: position 4,953 of record CANYBF010245900.1, on the reverse strand, counting down.
TAATTGTTTTAAATAAAATTTATTTTTTATATATGATTAGATAAAAAATTAATTTTTATAAAAATTAGAAAAGAAGGTAGACTTATATTTTTCCTTATTTCCTCCATCTTTTAATAAATTATGATTAATGTTAATATAAAATAAATTAATATAATAAGGTATATGTTAGTTAATCTATCAAACATTAATTAATTTAATAGTAATTAATTTATAGCTTATTAATTATATACTGATATTTTTATTAATATGAATAATTAAATAAATATACTGTAAAGTAATTGTAGAGTAATTAAGTAATGATTAATAAAAAAAAGAAATATTAATTGTCTATCATTTATTTTTAAAAAGGATATTATTTATTAGTTTAAATTAGTTTTAAAAAAAGCAAAAATAATGGGATCAATTTTCATATTTCTTCCTAGAAGTTTAACATCAATAATTTAATATTGGTAAGTGAGCTTATAATTTCTTTTAATATAAATAGTAATTGCAATGACTTTCCTGTTCCATATTCACTATGACTTAACCTTATTAATATATACTTTTTAAATTTATTAATATTGTTATTAAAATATATTTTTACACACCTTCAAGACCTAGAAAATTGATGTAAGAAGCTGTCAAATCACGATTGTAATATTTTAATATTTACATTTTTAACAACTTTTTATATTATACGTAATATATCCTCGAACTCAAAACTATTTAAATTTCATAAAAATCTCTTCATTTTTAATATTTATATTTTTTTTTTAACAAGCCTACTTAAACTCCATAGAAACCATTCATATTATTATATTACAATTGTTGTTAGTACATAATTTTTGCCAACGATTTTTTCATCTACATTACTTTTAACATGTTATTCAACTCAATCAAAGAACAATAACTGCTTAAAAATAAAATGTAATTTTATCATTTAACTTATTTTCAACCACTAATTCTAATTCATAACATTGAACAATAATTAATTAATTAATTAATAATTTTAATAAAACCATTTCCATTTAAAATTCTTATGCATGAGTTTATCATCTTCTCAAGAATCCCATTCAATTTAAATTCATTAATTTATTATTTTTTAAAATTTATTTTTTTTATAATAACTTCATAATTTGGATAAAATAATAGATAATTTATATATAAAAAAGGATAAATTACATAATTCCTATGTATATCTAGTGTTGTAGAATTATTGAAGAAGAAACCCACTGAAAAGGAAAACAAGTTAGAGAATTTTAGGGAGGAGATGGGGAGGTTTTATTTTAAAACCGTCTATCCTAGGGTGAGCAATACAACATTTACAACTATATATATACATAATAAAATGGATTTTATTTGAATATAATTAATAATATTATGAAATTAATAGAAAATATCTTAAAATTGCCAAAAGTATTTATTGTATCATTTACCTTAAACTAAGATGTAGATTGCAACTAAATCTCTAATGGGTGTTTTTAGAAAGTCTTCTTTTAGGGGTTAATGTGCCTAAATATTCTATAAGAGAGACTATGATTTTAATGGTAGAAGAAGCCATTAATATCCTTGACCAAATAAAGAAGCTTCTTGTTTGTACACTCTAGAATAGACCCTTTCGCACTCCAGCCTGGCCCTTCCATGGAATTCTTTCGCTCCTTTCGATTTCTTGGACGTCTAAATTGATTCGTACCAGCTAATTTCAATTGAAACCGGAGAAACATGAGTATATTCCCCAAATTGTTAATATTTGCGAGTCAAGGATGACCAGAAGGTGTTTGATTGTTTTTCCCTGAAACCAATTACCAACTCATGAGGCAGATGGAAAGGGACAGTGTGTTGGATACAATTTTAAAGAACTTAGCCATATTATGTGGGTTCTTAATGGCAGGTCTGCTGATGATATTTGGAGTATTGAATCACAGGAGGATATTGGAAAGCGCTAAGTCTCCACAACGCCATGCAGCAGCTGCATTCTTTATCGTAGTTCTGATTATATATTTCGGGACTTTTATGGTTTTTGCAGTCATGCAATGTGTAGACGGCTTCAGAGTAATGTTCAATTCTCACAAGATTACTCCTCTTGACACCGCCGAGCCACCTCCATTGGAGGCTCAACCCCCACCCCTCGCCCAACCGTGACTAATCCGGGTACCCTTCCTTCCTTTCTTCCTGTTTTTTCCTTCTGTCCAAACAAAATGCGGTTGAATCCAACACTGTACAGAGAAAAGAAAGCAAAGATTTTGTATTTCGACAAACAGTAGACCCAATTAAATTAGGAAGTCATGGATTAGATTTTATATGTAAATAAGATTGTTTATGAATTTGGTGGTGGATGCATGCGATAATGCTTATATCGAACCAATCATCTTCTTCCTCCCACTTCTCACTTTTAGGAGATAACATAACCATCGCCATTCATCTCTATAATTTGACTTATCATCTAATTTAAATTTAAGTTAGATTTGATAATATAATTCAAATTAATTTAATTTTTAAATGATTTAAAATAATATATTTTATACAAATGATTCTATATCACAAGGATGCATGATAGCTACCATTTAAAAATTTCACTACTTGTATTATTCAAACCCTTACTTTTTGATACTTCAATTTTTAATTTTACCATCACTTTTAAATTATAGGTGATTTGCTATAATATATATTTAAAATATTTGTCATTAAAAATTATAATATATATTTCTAAACGTAGTTTTATATTTATTATAATTAAAGAATATTTATGCATGCCTATATATTACTAGTTGAATATAAGTTTATCCATTCATTAATTATTTAAATTTTAATTTGATAAAAATTTATTAAGTAATAATTGATTCATTTAAATTTATGAATTGATTCATTAATAAATTTATAATAATTTAATTTAAGTATTTATAATTTTATTTATAATTTATATATATAAATATTTAAATTTAACAATTAATATAAAATTATTAATGTTATAAAATATCATAATTTTATTTTCATACATAAAAATAAATAATTTATTTCTGACTGAGATATAAAAATTTAAGAAAAATATTGCTGGGACATCAAGCAAAATGATGTCGACGAAGACCGAGGGCTTTTAAAAAAATAAAAATAAAAATAAAAAACAAACAGAAGAGAAAGCTTCAAAGTCAAGAATGTAAGAGCCTTCGACCTGAAGAATGTCATGGAACCCTATCCATTGGCTATTTATTATTCATTTTAATATTATTTAAATCGTATAATAATCTCATTTGATGTATTAATTAATGATACCTTTTTTCAAATATAATGAAATGTATAATGCACTACCTTAATCCTCATATCATATTATAATATTCTATTATTATAATATGTTTTATTATTAATACATTTATTAATATGTTTTATTATTAGGGATGAATAAAAATTACTAAAATTTAAAAAGATTGACTAAATTAATAATATTTAATTATTTTAATTTAATTTTTCATTTTTTGATTTTTTTTAGTTTGGTTAAACTTTTATTATGATTATTTTTTAGTTTCAACTTTTGATTTAGTTATGAATTTAACTAATTGAACTGAATTGAAAAATGAATTAAAAATAACATCATTTCATATATTATTTGAAATCCCCAAGTAAAATGATAACAATATAAACTAATTAATAACTAGAGAGGGTCAAAAGAATCAAGAAGTAGATACAGTCAAAAGCAAAATATAAAAAATTTATAGAGATTCAGTTAATAAATACTACATTCACTTGCACATATAGCTCACTTGACTTTATACTAATTAATAAATGTATTTTAAAGGGCTCACATATAAATCTTTATAATAATCAATTTTTCTAAAAAACACTTTTAATCACACTAATTTTACCTAATACATAAGCTTTCATTAAATACTTCGAAATTAACAGATGTTAAAATCAAGAATGAAAGCAATACTATTTTATAAGCAAATGAAAAGAAATTTATGACTAAAGAGTTTAGAATAAATGCAAGAAAAAGTATAAATACCCTCTTTAAGTTTAAATGATCGTTGGAACTATAATAAATGCAATTAGAATTATTTTAGAACATTTTAAAATAATACAGAAAAAAGTTATTTGCAACAAATGTACTGTCGTAAGTGCATATGGTATGATCATAGCCTAAACCAATTTAGTATCAGTTGAACAATAACATTTGTATGGTTATACGGTTCGGTGGTATACCTGTATCAAACATATTGTTCAACTCAAAAAAATCATATTTTTTTACTTTTTTGAGCTATGACAAGTTTGAGACACTCTGAATCATACCAAAAATTAAATTTAATATTTAAAAATACTTTATTAACAATATAAGCATGATTAGTTAACATCAATTTTAAGATCAATAACACCTAAGGTCTAACATTATTAATATATATTTATTAATTTACAAAATAATATTATTTCATGGCTTATTTTTTTATTTTCATTTTAATCAATTCAATTTTTTGATTTTTATTTCATTTGATTTACTCTCGATTTTTATATATTTAATTTTTAATTTCAATCAATTTAATTTAATTAGTTTATTATTTTCTCAATTCAATTTCAATTTTTAGTTTAATCGATTTGATTTGATTTGATTTCAATTTCAATTTCAATTTGATTTGATTTAATCGATTTGATTAGAAAAATCCAATTCTAACCCTTAATTGTTATATTTGATTAAATATAATATAATTGGATAAATATATAATGCTTGTATACACTATACTATAGTAAATATGTAACGATAAATATATATAAAATTATAATTATATAAATGAATGCACTTTACCCAATATTTTCTAATATTTAAATATTATTATAGAATTTATACCTTTTCAATTCCTTTCATCTTATATAAAAATATCAAATTAAAATTTCTTTTTATTCCATTTTAGTCATCAATATATATATATATATATATATATATATATATATATATATATATATATATATATATATATATATATATATATA
>CANYBF010245868.1:0-25796 GCA_948192965.1 Dalechampia spathulata | reverse complement strand
GTGATGATGTATGATGTATGATGTTATGTGTTGATGTCATGATCCATGTATTGTTGTCATGTTGCATGCATTTGTTGTCATGTGATATGTATGCATATCATGTCATGTATGTCATGCTTGTATGTCATGTATGCATATCATATCATGTATGTCATATCATGTCATGTATGTTATGTATGTCATGCTTGTATATCATGTGTGTGATGTCATGTGGTATTGTCATGATGCATGATGCATGAGTTTGTATGTCATGCTTGCATGTTCATGTTATGTTTGTATGTTATATTTGATTCTGTCATTCTGTCATTTAGCATTCTGTATTCTGTTATCTGTGTATGTGTTCTGTTTTGTTCTGTTTTACGTTTTTCCCTTCGGAGAGTTGTTTTGCAGGAACAACCGGGGTTTGGACTTGTCTGTTTGGAGCATAGGCCCAGGACTCCATTGAGGCCTAATTCTGTAGATTCTGAAGTGGGATTCTGGAGCACTTGAAGTTTTATTCTGTTGCTTTTATTTCATTTTGATCGGGTTGTATGTAAATACCTGAGTTGCTTTTATTTCTGTTTTATTTTTCTGCTTTTATTTTCTGCTTTATTTTCTGCTTTATATCTGCTTTATTGCTTTCATATTTGCTACATGTTTCTTGCTTCCCTATGCCATGAAACCGGACCTAAGTGAACTTCAACCTAATTGTGTGTGACTTGCGCTTTCATTAAAAACCGGGCTAAGTAAATATAACAAAACGGAATACAAGTAAAATCGAAATGCCGAACCCAACTCTGAAGAAATTCGGGCTGCTTTCCAACACAGGAAGGCTCAGGTTTATTTTCTCGACTTGTTTAGTTGCTCAATTGAGTTGACTAGATGAGTCGGGTGGCGACTCCACACTGTTTTCTATTTTACACAGTTACACACGTCACCGATTTCGCACACCACGGAATCACAGTATGATAATAGTTCTCCCAATTAAATTTTCTATGATCAAATAAAATAAGTTTGCTTAAAATTATTTTTATTAAAATGAATTTTCACGATCCGGCTCATGCTCATTGTTCCAATTATTGCCTAATAATTGCTGGATTTTGACTCTTGTTCCATACTTTTAAATGGTATGGGACTAGTCAATTAAATCCAAAATTCATTTGCTACTAATGAATTTATTCGTTTATTTTGCATATTAATCCATTCGCGCATTTTTGGATCGTGCAACTCGAGGGAGAAAAGGGGTATTACTTAATACCCGAGAAATTATGTATGCAAGGATATTTATGTAATAGGATAGGATTTATTATTCGGTCTGTAATAATTCCCCCTATCTTGTTTGTATCCCCTAATTTCCTCGATCCCTTTCCCAGCCTTTTATTATTTTTGATCGTGGATGATTTATATTTACCTAAATATATTATGTCATCATGTCACATGCCATGTCACATGACACATGCACACACTACTATGCATGCCATGCATATACCATATGCCATAACATACCATATTTTGTATGCACATATGTATAAATATGCAAATATGCCAATACACCAATATACAATCCAATATGGTCAATCAATCAATACGCCTTATCATGCATACATATATGCCATGCCATGTCATATACTATGCCACGACGTATGTCATTACATATATCATATCGTATGCCATGCATATACTATGTTGAATACACATTCACATACACACTACTATACCATGTCATACATATGCCATGCCATTCATCACTTCACATGCCACACATATGGTATGTCATTCACTTCACATACTATACATATAGTATGTCATCCACTTAACATACCATGCGCATGGTATGCCTTACATTTTGCCATGTTATAATTTAACATTTCACATGTCATGCATATGCCATGTCAACGTATCATTCACATGCCACGCATTTGGTATGTCATACATATAACATGTCATGCATATGCCATGTATTACACCATCACACATATCATGCATATGATATACCATACACCATTCGCATGCCATGCATAAGGTATGTCATTTATTATGCTACAACATGCATATGCCATGACATCCATCATTTCACATATCATGCATATGGTATGTCATCTACCCTATGCATACGCTATACGCCCAACGCTAAATTAAAATGAAATCGTTAACGTATAAGGCCATATGCTATTTGCCATAATACGTACTTACATATTAGGTTGACATATCATACATATGATATATCATACATATGATATGTCATATATGCTCATATGACATGCATATGCCATGTTGCTTTTATCACTATATCACATGACATGCATATGCCATGCCATCTAAATGTCATAGCTTTATATGTCACTTTTACGTGCAACCTTGTAACGCCAATTCACATGATGCGCTGTGTGCTTACAATTACACTGGCATGCTCGCCTGCCTAGGACAATTAATCCCAACTAAAATGGTAAAATTGATTTTGAAAACTCATAGAATAGATCTCCACCACCTGAACCCAATCTCTAAAGGGTTTAACTAGCACTCATGCTATGGGTCGGTTGGACCAATTTGGAACCATCCGGTGGTGACTCCCTTGCAACTCTTTTGAGTCGGTATCATTCCCTAAGGGAACCCCTTAGGAAGACTATGCTTTTGCTCTAAGCACGGTCCCCGGTTCATGAATTTTGCAAGCCTCGCTCTGGGCCCCGGCAGAAATTGGCGCTCACAATAATACAAAAATCCTATTCCGCCTTTCAATGAACATCATGTATTCTATGCATAGATTGCAACACCAAAAGTAGAAGGTGATTTTAAAACTTTTAAAACAAATTAATTAAGTTGATTTAGGCAATCATACACATAGAACATGCATAAGAGAAGAGTTCATGATAAGAGAGACTTTTAGCCAATCTTCTTCATTCTTATTTGTCTGAAAAGTTGTAGCAAACATTTCAATCCCCAAACCAGATGATCTCCAAACTATACACATAAGTAATAAGGAATGGTTAGTAATCAAATTACTAGTTTTTATTTTAGAGACTAGTAAAAATAAAAATGAAAGAAAAGAGGATGATGGATGATTGTAGGATTCAATTTTCTCTTTTAATCTTGATCAAAATCGAGTTCATCTTCTTCTTTGAGAGCTTCAAATGAGGCTAGAAGGGAGGAGGAAAGGATGCAACTGAAAATCTCTTTTTTTATGTTGTTGCTTTGAAAGTTGTGTCATACCACTTATTAAAACCTAATTAGGTTTTTGGGTTACTAAAGTCACATGCATGTACATGTCACATGCTTCAGGCATGTGATTTACATGTGCATGAATTAAAATCCCCCCTGAGGCACATGATAATCATATGCCCTTTCCTTTTAACTTATAACACATGAATAAGTTATGTGACACTCACATGTTGACCAAATTAAGTCTAAGCCTGCATATGGTACATGCCATCTTAAAATACATGTATCTTGAGTTCTACTTATCAGATTCATGTGATATTGGTATCAAATCGAAGCTCTTTTCATGCTCTATCAAATAAAAATAAAAGATATAGGTTATCTTTTAACTATAAAACATTATCCATTAATATCCATTTGTCATTACCATTCCTTTAACTTTTAGTGTGCAACCTTTTAGGTTCTTAACATGTTGGCAATATCTATTAATCTCTAATTAATAATATCTTATATAAATCAAGAGTGGTGTTTAGTAACACATCATGATTACCCAAATATCAAGAGGTCATTATTTTTACTACAACCCTTCTATATCAGATTCCATATAATAAACTTCTTTCACCAACCACTATCTCATTTAAGTTTGAGTATGTATTAATGTTAACTTAATACATGATAAATTAAGTTAGATCATGTCCTAAATTTGATGTTTCATGTAATCATAATCTTTATTCCCATAATGACCTTATGAAATTCATTCATTAATAGATATTACACTCTAGCCAAAGATTCTTGTATAAAGAGTATTACATGAATCAATGAGATAAAACCCTTTCTATTAAGCTAGGGTGGTGAATCCTTTATTAATAAATAAATACCTTCAATTGCTTCATACTATATCCAACCTTTAAGCTATGAACATCTTCTAAGGAGGAATAAAACATAGGAGTTAAAATATAGTGATCCATAGTCAAGATAACCTTGTTATCTTAAGTCTTAAAGATACTTGCATTACTGATATGAGTGAGATATATTTCACAGACATAGATTAATTATCAATATGAAATCTCACTGGTAAGGTCTCCAATGAGCTTATCTCTAATTGCCCATCCATATGTTTACTTTAGATAACTCATGTCATAGTGAATGAAAATCACCCTATAAGGAAGTATAATATATGTTGATCTTAACCGCATAATAATATCCATTCTTATTAATACATTGATCAGGGATCATTTAGATATTAAACATTTGCATACAATAAAAATCTCATTTCATAAACTCTTTATGAATTCCTTTTATACTATTCCAACATCTTAGAATTCATTATTTAGTTAAAAGCCTTTCAAGAAAACTCAATAATGAATAATACCTTTTATTGATAAAAGACCATCACTACCGACTAAAGGATCATGTTCACCTAGGAGGAAATAAGAGATTTAATTGAAGATTATGGAATCAAATTGATCAACTCAACTCCTCATTATACCTAGGCTAATGGGCAAGCGGATGTATCCAACAAAATCCTGATTGAAATTTTGAAGAAAATGCTAGAAGAGAATCTAAGGGATTGGCACATTATCTTATCAAAAACCTTGTGGGCATATCACACATTAAAGAGGAGTGCCATAAGTATTAGGCCTTTTGCCTTAGCACATAATCATGATGTTATTCTACCATTAAAAGTGGTAATGCCTTTATTGAGGGTGGCTAAGTAAAATGGTTTGAGTTCTACAAAATATACTAAAGCTATGATAATGGAGTTGGAGAGTACAAATGAAAAAAGGATTCAAGCTTACAACAATATAATCGCCTAGAAGAAAAACATGACCAAGAATTATAATAAGAGAGTTTAGAAAAAGAAGTTTGTAAAGGGTGAGTTAGTAGTATGGAAAATCATTCTTCCCTTGGCGACCAAGGATAGAGAGTATGACAAGTGGTCGCCTAATTAGGAAGGACCCTTTAAAGCACATTAAGTATTGGATAGAAATACTTATTAGTTCACTAGCCTAGATGGAATCCCTTATAAAATTAATATTAATGGAAGGTATTTGAAGAAATATTAACCTACATTATTGGAACTCATGTAGAAGCCAGGAGAATGAATAGCCGTTATGGCTTTGGGCTAATACTTGGTCATAGATTTGCTGTGTTTTTTCCAGTTTTTTTATGTTTTCTGTAAATATGATCAATGTAAATATGGGATGATAGTGGGTTGGAAAGCCACTATTATAGTTTAGAAGTTTGGCTTTATGACCACTATGATTAAGCAATATGGTAATGAAGTTAACCTTAAGGCCACTTTTTGTTCCTTTCTATGGTTTATTATTAAGCTTGGGGAGTTTGCATTGGTGAAAATCATCAGGGAGAGAAGTCTAAATAATATAAGGAATTCACATATGGGATACAATACTAATCGAAGTCACAATCTAATCATAATCACAGGCATACAGTTCCAGCAAGAGAGAGTCTGATTCCATACCTCAATGCTAGTCTTCTAGTGTTGCCAACCTAGTAAGCAAGATAAATTTCATGCATATGCAGACACAAATTCATGGTTGTGGTGCTTATGTAAGGTGATTAGTGAAAACTAAAAATATTATCATATGTGTTTATTGGTTAAAAAAATACAAAGTGCAAATGGTTGTAGTTGTAGTGAATGAGATGAAAGATGTACCCAAAAGTTAAGAATATTTTCACACATGTGATCATCAGTCATGCAAATGCATATAACTGTTAACAGAAGCATGATGAGATGAAAATACAGCTAGTTTATAAAACTTACTTGATAAAAGGGAGTGATAATGATACTTGTTATGCCAACCCCCTTAAAACATGAGAAAGAGTAGTGGTTAAGGCATGTTCAAGGCATATTCAAGGCTATAAACATGATGAGGAAAAGAAAGGCTTACTAATAAGGGGACTACCATACATCAGGTCCAAGATGCTTGAAAAGCTCCACGTAAGATAGATAGTGGTGAAATGTAATAAGTAGTAGGTTAAGATAATAATGAGGGCATACTTATTATTACCTTACAAAATCAATCAGTTTTGGGCTTAGAGACCTGTAGGAGCAAATATACATATAGAGCAAGACGTATAGAAATAAATTTTTAATAATCCCATAGTGAAAGCTAAGGAACATTCATCATAATATCCAAAGAGAATACTATCAAGTAATTATGAAGTTATAGCCTTACTAAAACTACTAAGAAAGGTAAACTCAAAATAAAAATGAATAAAGGCTATCTTAAGGCTATGAAGAATAATTATCCTTAAGTTGTTTCCTGTTAATGCTAACGATCAATCACAAGCTCTACATTATTCTTTAAAAACCTCTGTAGTAATTGAAACATGGTCTTGGTTTGCTCATAATTAGACTTGGTAGATAGTCTAGTTGAGATGAGGGTTTATTATTTGGCTTTGAGACTCATAATCCTGCTCTTTAGTTCCTCAATTTCTTTTTTTTATCTCCTTCAAATCTTTAGCTGTTATCTCTACCGTTGCAGCCTACATCCACCTTGTTGCTGTTCCATTTTTGTATTTTTTATATTGGTCTTTATAAAATTACATTTTTTACGATAGTTATTAGTTTGCATGCCCAACCTTAGTGTATTTTTAAAAAATTTTAGTAGCTTTTAATCTAAGGGTGGATAGATCATCCCTCATAGGAGTGTTAGGAGCAACTACTATAAGATAAGCAAAGGTAAATAGGAGACCATTATGCTAGTTCTTACTTATCAGTGAGATATCCAAGGTGAGTACAATGGAAAGTGTAATGTGTACAGCCTCAACATCAACCTGACTTGAAGTGAGACTTTCCTCCTTTGCTTTGGGTGGTGAACTAGCTAGGAAGTCAAACTCTAAAGCCTCAATGGGTGCCACCATCAAACAAGAGTGAATATTAGAGATATCTTGTTAAGAGAGATATAATTGCTCTTAGACTATGAGAAGAATGAAGAGAATAAATCAGAGAAAAGTCAAGGAAAGCTAGACTTACTAAGGTGGCAACTTTGCTGCCTTTAGAATTGAAGGAGAGGTCATCCATACCTATAGGAAGTTCAAGCAAATTAAAGGCATGAACTAAATATAGAAAGAAGTAAAGTACATATCCTTACTATCAGGTTGAACTGTTAGTATATCTGGGGAAATGGAACTTAGACTCACCTTAGCATCATTGGCACCATTAGTACCGCTTGTAATAAATTCCAAGAAAGTTAGTATTGGTCTGGAGGAAAATGAGAGAATTAATTTTTACCACTGGCTTCTTATAGCTCTTCCCCATTGGTTTTTTCTAGCCCTTCCTCATTGGGAATGCTCTCTGATGGTTCAATAAGATCATACTCGCTTTCATCTTGAAGTGTTAGTTTGGTAAGCAGAGAAATGTAGGTAGATCTTCTAAAAGGAGGCACTCTGGACTTTAGAGTTTAGTGTAATTTTTATCTTTTTTGCAGAGGGGTGATAGATAAAGGGGCAAGCTGCTTCTCTATGGCACATATTAAAAACCCAAAGTGAGATTTCCAAAGCAAATAACATGTTTAAGAGAAAACCAAAAATTAAAGATTAAAATATTACCTAACAGAGGTGGGGGATCTGATGGAAAAGGGATGTTATTTCTTTGATCCACCACTCTAAAAAAACATGGATGGCCCAATCATCGCTAAGAAAGAGATAACTTTGTAAGGGTTGAAGATTCTTAGTTAAAGTTTAGAAGCTATCTTTGTTTACCTCATGATCTAGCAGATTAAGGTGGTTGATTATTAGAATAATTTACTCCAACCTGAATTGTCTACTCCATAGATAGGGAAGATACAAGGAGAGAGCCCCATGTGAAGTGCTTGGATGATTAGAGAAGGCATTTTCACCATACATGAGGAATACCTAATTTTTAGTAAAAGAGAGGATAACTCTCTTACCGATGTCCAAAAAAGAATCCATATCTTTGTAAAAAGAACTCAACCAAAATTGGGCTATTAGTTTTCTCCTGAAGACTGATAGCTACATTATGGTTCAAATTACACAAGAAATGGAAAATCTATGAACAAATCATACTATAATGCCTTTCCATCAAGCATCTGATAATGGATCCAGCTAACTGGAAACTAAATCTATTGATTTTAAGGAAGTAGCCACACCCCCATGACTGTAAGAACCAGATATAGCTTGAGTACACAACATCAAAGATTATATGAGAATTTTTTTCAAGTTTTGGTACAATGCCCTAAGAAAGATAGATCCTAGAGCAAAATTGAAGCTAGCAGCCAAGGCCCAAGCCAAGTCTAAATATTCAATATTAGGCTTGTCGGTACTTGGATAAAAGAGATATGTGTAATAGAAGCATATTGGATGAATGATACAAAATAATAGCAGAGACTAAGATAATGATGTGAAGTAGTTGTACTTGCATAATAAAATCCATAAGAAATAAGTGTGCTCTCAATGGCACTCTTTAACAATCTAGATCTTATCATTGAAGAATATGGGGTATCTTGTATACACTTGACCATTATGCTCAGCAAGTCTGGCAAAGCAGGATCAATCAAAGTAAAATATTCATCCCCCAATAGAGGTAGACCGATAATCATTAAAACATCCTTTAAAGTTATGGAAGTGTATCTAAGTGGGAACAGAAAAGAATTAATCTTTAGATTCCATAAATGAAGTAAGTCCTCCACTAAGTCTTCCTCTAACTTCATAGGTTAGCTAGAAAAGTTGACTAGCTCCATAATTCCCATTCTTATTTAGTCATTGGCATATCGTGGGCATGACTTGGGCGTGGCCATGACATTTTGGTGGAGTGCATCTTACTTAAGGATGTCCCTAAGAAAGGCAACTATACAGGGATATAGATGTTAAATTGGTCAAAGTGAGGGAAGGGACCAATGCTAAGCCTGCATTTATCAATTGTATAGGATGAAGTCAAGAAGTCCTCACCTATTCTGAAATGTAAAAGTGAATAAGCCATTAAGAGTTACACATAGCAAGTACATAATAGAGTATAAAGCAAAAATAATGTATATATTTAAATAAAGAAGATGCTGGATGGAGCTGGAGGGTCAAGTAAAGATAATTTGGTAAGAAGGTAATGTCTCATGGTTTGTATGCTATGAAATTTATTCTCTTAGTTTATTATTTCAATCTTAAGCAAAGTAATGTGGGAGCTTGAAGTTGTATCTCAAGAGCTTGTTCAAGGTTAATGGGGAGGGGGGGAGGTGCTACTTAGATATCCAAAAAGTTTATTTAGGTACCTAGAGCAAGTATTATAGTAAGTTATAAATTAACCATCACATGTTAGCTTTGTGTCTAGGAATTACCTATAGAGGTGGGTTGACATCAGGTTAAGATTGAGTCGGTAGAGTAACTGTGGTTTTAGTGGGAAGAGATGAAGTAGACGCCATGGCTGAAGGAAACTATCATAAAAATAGTAAACTAAAGTAAGAGAACAACATGACATATGGGATACACCCTCAAATTATAACGGTAGGATCATTGGCAATCAAGATTTAAGGTTTGGAACTTAGCCTGAAGAATAATATGTTTTTATGTTTAAGTAAGGTTTTAGTATATGTATCTAGGTTTTTATAAAAATGTGCATCATTGGCCTTATAGGGGTTAAGTCTTAGTGATTTGCATTTTGGTGTTAGTTTTCTTATATTCATATTTTCTCAAATTCTTTAGATTTGGGTATGTGAGGGTTTTAAATTTCCCTAAAGTTTGATCAAAATCAAGCTAGTTAATATGTAAACATTTACCTCTTTGATTTTTAAGTTTATTTAATTATTATTTAAAGTTACGTGGTTGCAAAAGTTTCAATGTTCATGATTCAATTTTAAATTTCCTTAAGATTGGATTTTACTTTATTTTTTTTAACATTTTGTTAAAAGTTTAAAACTTAATTTTCTTATGTTTTGTTCAAATACTATCTTTTAGAATTCAAGTAGATTTTTTTATTGTTTTTAAATTCTTATGTTTATTAAAGTCCTATTTATTTTAAAATTCCTTAAGTTTTGATTCTTTGGCATTTAAATATTGACGTCTTTTGTTTAAGGTTAAAATTCCTTAAGACTTGGTCGTATTTCAAGTTAGGCATTTCTATTTTGCATTGTAATTATAAGTTTTGTAAATTCTATTTAAGTGTTAGTTTTAAGAGATTCTCAATGTTTTTATTTCTGGTATTTAAACTTTACCTTACTTTTAAGCATAAGTTTGAGGATACTTCATATTTTAGTTAAGATTAAGTTGGTTAGAATTTGAATTTCTTTATTTTATTTATTGGTTTTTATTCTATTTTTGTTAAATTTGATCATACTTAAGGGTTTTAAAGGTTTAAAATTCACTTTCAAATTTATATAGCGTTAGTATAGTATAAGGTAAGTATTTTATTTGAATGTGTCACATTAATACTGATATCCTTGAAATTCAATTATCAGCGTGATTATCATTTTTTAGCATCCTATCTACCTTGGAGTCTATTTTTTCTTATTTTATGTATGTCTCATTGGTTTTATTATGTATCTAGACTACCCAGTTATTATGTAATATCATCAAGGGTAGATTGTAATTCCTTTATTTTAACCATTTAGAGTTTTCGATTGAGGTAATGGGACTCATTTTTGGTAACAATCAAATGCTAGTTTCCTCTACTACTATTGTATTCATTCTATCCGTTCTTTGAATTGTTTAAGGTCCTAACACATGATTTTCAAGCTTGGAGGTTTTAATCCTATTGACTTTAATTTTTTGTTAGGATTTCAATGTAGTAGTGTGCTTTTTCTTTTGCAGTTGCAACATATTTAGTGTCTAGTGTCTTTTGCTTTTGGATATTTCAAGTGTTGGTGTTTTGATTAAACATTCATTATCATTACTTCAACCATTCTTACTTGTTAACTAAGTTTCAACTAGATATGGTTTCCATGTTTAAAGTTTTTTTATATTAATTCACTAATGCATGTGTCCATCTTTGATAGTTTTATTTTTCCAGTAGTGGTAAAGTTTTTCTAGTTTTTTATATTTTAAGTCTTATGGGAATTTATGTAATTAGCTATGGAAGATTTACACATGGCGTGTCCTTACATGTAAGATGTATTAGTTATCATGGAGTGTATGCAATATTCATGTTAAGAATAAGTGTCGTGTGTGGTTAACATTGGCATGTTCTCTTAACAAAGAACTAAGACATGAACTTTCATTCAGCTACTATCTCTGGTTCATTTAGGTTTCTCCATGATTAAGAGGGTTTTGTGTTGCAGTTGTTATCATCTAATGTTCATCCATTTCATATTTGTGGTGTTTTAAGTCATGCTTGTTAGTCATAATTGAAAACATTGTTACCTCTTCTAATATTAAGTAGCAGTCAAAATACCATAAGGTTTTGTTATGATTTGTATCCTATTCTGGTTCTTCAACTTACATATAAGTTACAGATTATGTCATTACAAGCTTTTTTGGTTAACATTGGATTTCTTATTGATTTAATTGTTCTATGCTTTTAGCCGAGTGAACTTGTACATGATTTTCAAAGTATGCTATGATTTCCTTCTATTCTCAATATATCACCTAATACTATATTCAATTTCATCATCTTTATTGTTAAGTCAAATATCTTAATGCAAGTGTTTATGGCAATGGAATGCGAAGGTACATTACTAATACTTGATAGCCACAGGTGTTATAACAAGTTTGTAGATTTTGATTCAATTTTGTTACTTTCTAATTCCTTCATTGTAATTGGGTTGAGTTCCTTAAATATGTTTAAAACTTTCATTTGTTTTATTTACAGGTGCATTGGTAGGTCTTTAGTTGCAATTATGATTTTATTTTGTTAAAGAATGTTGTTTGACATGTTTAAATCTAATACCATGTCATTTTTTCTTTAAGTAAGTTTTTTCTAAATACATTGGTGTTTATTTATAAAACATGTTGTTTGCTCTTTATGTATAATCTATGGTATGACATTTATTAGTTTAATTTATTATAGATTTTATTCTGCTATTTGGTTTTCTATGTATTGGCTCTAGATTTCTCACTTTCATGTAGTTTTGGTAGTTATCTCATCGAGTTTGATTTAGTTGTATTTGTTATATGTGGTTTAGTTTCATTTTGAAGTCTTTACATGGTTGTTTATCTATGACAATTCATCTTTTAGTATTCATGTCCAAGTTGATTCTATAGTTACCTCTAGTAGCCTTTTAGTATTTTCATGGGTTAATGCCACATTTTTGTGTCAATGCCATATGATTTGTACTAGTATTATCTTATGCTACTATGTTTTAATTATATTGATACACATAATTATCCAAGGTATATTTTTCAATCGTTATGGTATATTCTTCGTGTTAGAATAAAAATATGTTACCGTAACACATCCATTTGTTTTGCTAATATCTATAATGGATTGAGGTACCTCCCTTTCATTTTATTTATTTGGGTGTTAATGGTTAATCTAATAAGTGGTAACAGTTATTATTTTGTAAAGTTTTAAAGGTAAAGTGAGAAATCCCATTCAACAACAATTTTAATTCATGCTAGTTTTATGTTCTATCAATTTTATTTAGCACTTATTACTAGCATTTAGTATGGGTTAGTCTATGGTCAATTCTATTTTTAATCTAAGGTTAATTTATTACCTGCTAGTTTCTAAGTTTGCAATGTTTATTTTTAAATAAAAGAACCAGATGATTGCAAGTTTATGACACTGCTCCTTTTATTCTTAATTAATTTGAAACATTTTATTTTTAGTATCTTAGCTAAGAATGGTCTCATTAATACTATTTTATTAACTCATTAGATTGAAACTTTCTGTTAAAGTTAAAGATGTGCTTAAGGTTGATGCATGAAATTTACTGCCAAATTTAGCTTACTCGCAAATATCATCAGCATTTGCTAATACCTATGCATAAGTGGTAAAGGTCCATCTAATAGGTTTACACATAGTCTTCCCTTCAATATTTGGCCATTATTGATATATTTGGTATTATGAGGTACTTAATCTTTTATTTCATCTTATTTGAGGGTTAACTTTCAAGTGTCTTATCCCATTTACCTATGACCTAGCTTACATTATGTTTCTATGTTTTATTGGTTCATTTTGGTGGTTGCTATTAGTATTTGAGTTTCGCCAATTTATGGCCTGAGTTATTTGGGTTATGATTTTAAATTAATTCTTCATACACATATTCCTTAGTTGCTTAGTTTTGACAATTAAGTTTTAATTTAAATATAGTTATTACTGTTTGGTATGGAAGGGTTGTATTAATTTATTTGGTATTTATATTGTTTTATATTATGAGGAATCAATGCTACATTGTATGTCTCTTTACCATATTTTATGTCTTTAAGTGAGGGTTCAAGTAAGCCACTTCCTAAGCTAATTTATCAAGAAGGATGCATTGATGATTTGTTTGGTGAGTATAACATTTGTTGGTTCTTGTTCCTGAACTTACATCCTATTATGGTATCTATGTTGAATGGGATGGTTTGATAAAAAAAAAGTGAGAATGAAAAAAGTCTCTAGTATAACATTTTAAGGTTGAGGAAAGGTAGGGTTTGAGGTACTTGGGCCCATAAAGGTAAAAGCCTGCTTATTCCTTGTCCAGGCTTCTTCTTCTAAAATTTTGATATAGGGATACTCAACTTCCCAGAACCATTGATCTAAAGAAGTTAAACCTTAGGCCTATAATTTGCCATCCTTTGGGAAGAAAATTAAGGCTTGATATTAAAATATGGAAGGGCTCATACGTAATGGTTTATTTTGGACTGAGCCATTTATATGTAGGGGAAATTATTGGGCCTAAATTTTGAAAATTCTAAATTAATTTTATTAATTTAACTGAATTAAATTGCTTTGGGAACATTAATCAACTAATTAAATATTTAATTAATAGTTGAGATTTATTAAAAGCCATTAGCAAAAGTAGTTAATAAATAAGGAAGCTATGATAGTTTCCTTAACAGAGACATGGGTGTAGCAGTTGTTTCGGACATGGATAATAGTTTCTTAAGGGATTTGAGATAAAAATACAAGTGGGATAAATGAAAAGGATATCAACAATCAATCAGAAAAAATAAAAAAGACAAACATTAATCCTCTATGGATTACAAAACCTCTTTCATTTTTCCTTTCATTGTAGTTCCTTTAATGTTTCAAATATAAAGTTTTAGTGAAATACTAGCTATTAATTGCAAATTTCTTCTATTTTAACATCTTCAATTCCTAGTCTTTTAGATTATTTTAGTCACATCCATTAAAGCTTTTTATAGGTGAGGCTTTCATTACAACCTAGAGCGAGGCTTGCGATTTACGGACTGGGGGGCCTGCTTAAAGTGAAAACACATTCTTCTTGAGGGGCTACATCAAGAAATGAGACAAACTTAAAAGACTTACAAGATGGAGTCATCACTAGATGGTTCCAGATTTGATTCAACCGACCTATTGGCATGAATGCTAAGTCAAACCCTTTAAAGATGGGTTCAAGTGGTGAAAATCTATTCACTCAAAGTTTCAAGCTTGGTTTTGCCATTTTAGTTGAGTTAATTATCCTAAGTAGGCAAGCATTTATAAGCATGAGGTAAGCATATAATGAGTATAGCATAGCGGTAATCATAACAGATATAACATGGTAAATATGATATAGCAATCATAGTATGAAACATAACATATGCTTAATATGTGAAATGACATGGCATCAACATGGTATGTGAGATGACATGGCATAAGCATGATATGTAAGATGACATAACATAAACATGACATATGAGATGACATGCCATATGCATGACATGTGAGATGATATGATATAGGCATGGCATGTGAGATAACATAATATAGATATGACATATGAGATAACATGACATAAGCATGATATGTGAGATGACATGGCATAGGAATAACATGTGAGATGACATGGCATAGGAATAACATGTGAGATGACATGGCATAGGCATGACAAGTGAGATGACATGGCATAGGAATGACATGTGAGATGACATAACATAGGCATGGCATATGAGATGGCATGGCATAGGAATGACATATGAGATAATATGGAATAGGCATGACATTTGAGATGACATGGCATAGGCATGACATGTGAGGTGACATGGCATACGCATGGCATGTAAGATGATATGGCATAGGCATGACATGGTATAGTATACATCATATAGCAATGATAAAATAATCATAGCAACATGAATGAAAAATAGAAAGAGGTCAGTGAAAGGGATTGAGGAAGAGATAGAGGATATACGAGGGATTTAGGGTTAAATCATACAAAATAAATGGGGAATAAGGCTATTCTATTACAAAAAATCTTCATCGCTACAAAATTTAAGCATTAAGTAATGTCTTATCCACTAGATAAAAAGTCAACCTCAGGTAGCATGAGCTAAAATTACACGAGTGAAAATGCAAAAATACAAGCAAAATCATTAGTAGTAAACAAAATTTAGGACTACATTGACTAATTGGGTACCATGTGAAAACATGAATCAAGAGCCAAAGTATGATGAATATAGTGGCAACAATCATGAAAACATGAATAAACACGAACTAGATCATGAAATATCATGAAAAATTGATTAATGGTAAAATCAAAATTTCTAAGATCATATGAAACATCACTTAGAAACAAATCAATGTCCAACCATACTAAACATGTCAAGTGACATATAAACACACAATTAAAATAGCATTAATTGAGTAATTAAGCAAAAGGAGATTATTTAATGGCAAAATCACAAGCAACTGACCATGACACAATGAATTAGGAGTCACCAACATCACTAAATGTTAATAAGAGATAACAAACTCAACCAACTAAAGTCAATCATGTCATTAACATCATAAATTAAAAAATTAAATGAGCATTTAATTTGAGGAATTAATTTTAAGCTAAAATTAGTGAAAGGTGAATGATATATAATAAACATAGATCATTAGGGCTACTAAAAGCCTTTAATGCTATTGCGAGCCTCAGGATTTGTCAGGAAATAAGCAAAACCAAGTGGAAAATACAAATTTCTAGCAAATGAAAACATGATGTGCATAACACATCATATAATATGTGCTATATGTAGGCTATATGTGGTGCACATCATGTGATGTCCATATCATATGATATGCACATCATGTAGCAAAATAATTCTGAGGGCAAACTAATTTTTAAGTAAAAATGCAAAGTAAAACTTATATCCAAGCAGATTTATCATAATGGCAGATCATTTATAGCATCAATAAGCTTTAAGATCCATTAAACCATACATGATTGAAGCAAAAACATTAAAATAAAGCCAAAAATACAAACCTATCATGAAATAATGAGAAAAGGAGAAGATAATAGGCATTAAACTCACAAAAATGGATTAGGCTTTTGAGATCTTGATTCCAAATGTAATTAGGCAAGTTTGATTAATTTTTAGACCCTTTTCCATAAATATAAGGCTTATATTTATATATGTGGGTGATGGGATTAGGAAAATTATATTAGCAATATGAAATTTTGGAAAAATATAAACTACATGCACAACACATAGTTCTATATTCGTAACATATAGTTTAGAAAAAGACTATATGCATAACATGTAGCAGTAGATGCCTACCATGATATAATTTGACCCTATGGATGTTGTCCAATGTAGGCACATTGGGATGTGTGCTATAGGTTCAAGAATCATCATTTGGAATCCTAAGGCATGGGGCCATATGGATCATACTAGATTTGCTTGGGAAAAGGACACCTACTAAATGTATTTTGTTTTACATGTGCAGCGTGTAGCACTATGTGATCCACACATCAAAAAATGCACATTATGCATTCTTCCTTTTACAAGCAAAATGTAAAGTGCTTTGTATGTCTAGAACACTTAAGGGAAGCTTAAAGGCATATGTCAAATCAAAGTAGACATCGGAGACCTATACCAAGCCAAATTAATGAAAACCTAAAATTGCAGCATGCAGACAAAAAGTCAAGATCAACTATTTGCCCCTAATTTAGACCATTTTGAGGCAACAAGGCTAAAGTCATCAAAATGAAACCTAATCACCATATGAGTTTTCATCCAAGGCAAAGGAAATACCTGATCGATGCTTGTGTCAACCTCTAATGCTCATATTAAGGCTTGTAAAATGCTCGTTCTAAGGCTTACAAGGTTCTTATACTGAGACTTGGAGAATGCTTGTGTTGAGGCTTGCAACTCCATAGGGTAGATTAGGATCCGTTAGGTATGTGAAAGTGATCCATTAGGGAAAATTCTATCAAGGTGCTCATGCCGAGGCTTAAAACTTCATTAGGGAAGAGAATGTGATCCATGGGGATGTTAATGTTGATGATCCAACTCTAACATTAGGAGCCTGGTGCTCGACCTAAAAATTACAACTCTGCTGAGGAAAATTTACTAGGAGCCTGGTGCTTGAGTGAGATGATCAACACTTGATTAGAAGATGCTTATGCTGAGGCTTGGAACTTAACTAGAGAATATTACATAACCCATTAGGAGCCCGATGTTTAGGTTAAGTGATCAATGTTGACCAAATAGTGCTTATGTTGAGACTTACAACTCTATTGGGGAGAGAAATACCCAATACTACTATTGAGAGATTGATGCTTGGGCGAGATCATCAATGCTAATCAAAGAGTGTTCATGCTGAGGCTTGCAACCCAATTATGCCGTTGGGAGCCCGATGCTCAGGCTAAATGATCAATATTGATCATGTCACTGCTAGACCAATGACCTTATTAGAAGACTCAAAAATCACCTAAAATCTGAGTTCAGATGCTTGCTACCAGGGTTTAAGAGTCAAATACTTGATCTCATGATCGCTGCTAGATCAGGTGAACTTGGGTGATCATTTGCTAGATTAGGGTAAACAATTTTTTATTTTAAGGTGATTAACTATTGGATCTATTCTCGTGCCATCAAATAAGTGTCTAATTGTGAGAGTAGCACACCTCGGACGTGAGGGTACTGCACGCTGTTCGGCGTGAAATGCCGTGGTGCTTACTCTCAAAGCATAGATCCCTAGTTAGCATACGGGACCTAGAAAGATTACGTCGAGAAAATAACATGGAGTCGCCACCCGACTTATCTAGCTAACTCAATTGAGTAACTAAACAAGTCAGGAAAATTAAACCCGAGCCTTCTTGCGGGGGAAAGCAGCCCAAATTTCTTCAGAGATTGGGTTCAACATTTCAATTTTATTCATATTCCGTATTATCATATTCACTTTATCCAGTTTTAAGGAAAGCCAAGTCACACGCAGTTAGGTTGAAGTTGATTTAAGTCCGGTTTTATGGCATAGGGAAGCGTAAGGCATATAGCATGTATGAAAGCGATAAAGCAGAAATAAAAGCAGAAAAATAAAAGCAAACTCGGGTATTTAATATAACCCGACCAAAAATGAAACAAATAAAATACAACAAAAGGTCTTTATGAACTTCAGAATTCGCATACGGTCGCCTCTTCAGGATCCACTGACCTTAGGCCTCGATTGAGCCCCGAGTCCGCACTCCGATCCACAAACTCGAATTCACCAAATCATTCCTTCAAAACTCATAAGAAGAGCATAAAAAGGAACAAATGCACAAGCACAAACACTTTACACAAAATCACACTAAAAACACAATCATGTAAACAACATTATCATGCAAATTACCAAAACCACAAACTAAACACATCATCTAGACATGCATTATCAAACAAAATATCAAAACATAAGCTAAACACATCATCTAAACATGCATTATCAAACAAACTATCAAAACTTGGCAAAATAAAACACATTTGAGCTCAATATGATCATACCCGAACGGGTATGATTTGTGCATGATCATATCCGAACGGGTATGATTTGTGTGATGATCATACCCGAATGGGTAAGATCATACACAAACATATCACAAATCAATTTTAAAGCAACTCCGAATTTATCACAAGCAATATCATGCACGAAACTCAAATTATTTCATATTTTAAACAACAAAAAAAATCAAAATCACATCAAACTCAATGAAAAGTCAAGTAAACCAAAAAAAATCAAACAAATGATAAACTAAAATTAAAATAAAGTTACCTTTGTTGATTCTCCAATGCACTTAAAGCTTTTCCAATCCAAAATCCAATGTTTAGGAAGATCAAAACTCAATCTAATCCAAAATGCTTAGTTTTTTTAGGTATTTTGCTAAACCTAATTAAATCCTAGCTAATTCCAATTAGATTCAACTAGTTTCCATTAAATTTCTAGGTGAAAATGAGGATCATAATCGCATTCTTTTTTGGATTTGAGAGAATCAAAATTTTGAAAAACCTAACCAAAAGCTTCCTCCCGCTAAAAATAACCACCTTTCAAATTATAACTGTTCTGAGGAACATACCCGATCGGGTATGTTTAAGGAGCGATTCGGGTAAACAACTTACCCGAATGGGTAAGTTGTATACCCGAATAGGCCCTTAAGATACCCGAACGGGTAAGCCAGCCAAAATGACAAAAATGCCCTCAAACAACCCTAAATCGAGCTCTGGACCGCACCGGGACAAATCGAGATGCCTGTAAAGGCAAGACAATGATGGAATAAGCTCAGTTCATCCCAACCAATCCGAGTAACTCAAAAATTAGGGTGCAACAGTTGCCCCCTGATTCAGAAGGACCTACATGTGCTCAGAGCATGTAATTCTTTGTGAATCATAAGGAGCACCAGAACAGACAGGAATACAGAACAAGCACGCAGGGAATAAAATGAAACAAAAAATCCACCTGGGGAAAAAAAACTAAAAACAAAAAGGTAAATATTAAGAACAACCCCACTGGGGATAAGAAACAAAGCTGCATGAGATAATCATGATCTCATCAACTATGAAGGAAAGTTGCTTAGGAGCGACGCGTCCTACCAACTGTGAAAAGAAAGGGTTACTGGATCTCCACTGGGGATTAAAAATAATGATCTCCTAGACGGTCACGATCTAGCGAGAACTTGTTCTCACCAACCCGTGCTATACATGTTCTCCTAGACGGTCACGATCTAGCGAGAAAAAGTTGCATGAGAGAACTTGTTCTTACCAACCCATATTAGAAATGATCTTCTAGATGGTCACGATCTAGCGAGAGAAAGTTGCATGAGAGAACTTGTTCTCATTAACCTATATCAGAAATGATCTCCTAGACGATCACGATCTAGCGAGATGAGAGAACTTGTTCTCACCAACCGTGCTATACATGTTCTCATAGATGGTCATGATCTAGCAAGAGAAAGTTGCATAAGAGAACTTGTTCTCACCAACCCGTGCCAGAAATGTTCTCCTAGGCGGTCACGAGCTAGCGAGAAAAAGTTGCATAAGAGAACTTGTTCTCACCAACCCGTATCAGGAACGAGAGGGTCCTCTAGGCAGTCACGACCTAGCAGGAATGTAGTAGGTGCCTCTCGGACAAGTAAAAATAAGTTGCATAAGAGTAGTTTTATCTTACCAACTTGGAGACAGCAAAGTTACGTTGGAGCCAAACTCATCCAGACCAACCTGTAAAGTTGCATAGGGGCAGCCTCACCCTGACCAACCTGTATGCTGTAAGATTCTCCTAGACAGTCATGATCTAGCGAGAGTAAGTTGCATAGGAGCGATGCATCCTATCAACCGTGAAAGGTGCACAGGGGCAAACTCACCCTGACCAACCTGTATCAGAAAATATTAGAAACTTGAAAAGAAAACAGTCATGGCTTCCTTTCCAAAAACAAAAGTCAGAAATCAGAATTGTAAAATTGTCAGAAAACGATCACGATTTTCTCATAAGCTGAGGGATTTAGGGCTCATGGAAAGCTAGGAATCACCCGGGGGTCCCTGGAACCACCTAGCTTCCTGAAAACACTCAAAACAGGCAAGAAAAGTCAAATGCAGGAACATACCCGAACGGGTATACTAGAGGGCGATTTGGGTAAACAACTTACCTGTTCGGGTAGGTTGCATACCCGAATTGGCACTAAACATACCCAAACGGGTATGTTGCTTATTTAAGCAAAAACATCACATTTCAACTTCATTTCACACAAACTCAGACTTAAGACACTCTCCTAAACACTCTTAAGTCAGATTTTTAGATTATAGTACCGTCATTATGGCCGACCAACGACCATGTGTGTCCTTGAGATATAGGGGCACTGAGACCCCTCACTATGGACTGACACGAGGTGAGCGGGTCCCACTGCTACTGGACCCTGAGTCACACTTGTCCCAGTGGGAAAGCAGATCGGTAAACCTTTTAATTCCAGTCTTTTGATTTATTCAACTAGAGTTTTAAATGCATGAACAAATTTAGGGAATGAACAATAGAAACATGCTTAGGACACATAAATTAGGAACAAAAATCAGTCAAAATACTTATCGAATGCCTTTGCTGAACATAGTCCTGAGGAGCTATTTCCACAACCAGAAACTTTTCCAGTGTCAGTCACTGGTACAGGGAACTTCCAGCTGCTGTCAGAGCAAGGGTGGACACGACTGGATTCGCTCCTTTGCTTGGTTGCTTTATCGATGGGGAGACCCGTAGTATACTGTCTGTGATGACGGCTATGCTAGAGAGATGGTGGGACATGACTCATACCTTCCATCTCCCATTAGGGGAATTCACCATCACCCCGTCCATATTCACAGCGATGACGGGCGTGTCATGCATCGGAACCGAGCTACCTATGAAAGATATCTCCATACGCGATAGGGCTCTCATCGAGGAGCTGCTCGGAGTGGCCCCACAGCCTAGGGAAGACAGGAGGATCAGCTATGAGATTCTCCATCACCGTTGGAGGGGACAGTAGCCAGAGGATAACATAGCGGTGGATCAGTATGTTCGGAGCTTCCTGATGTATTTCTTGGGCAGCTCTCTATTCTCAGAGTCGGGCGCTACAGCTCATCTGGGGTTCCTCCCAGCGCTCCAGGACTTGGATTGAGTACGGGGGTTCAACTGGGGTACTCCGGCCCTAGCCTACCTGTATACAACGATGGACCAGATCAGCCGAGGTCACAATCGGCTGTTGGGATTCTGGCCCATCATTGAGGTACACGACTGAATTCCTTATCTGACTGATTTTCTTTCTTGATTTTAACTGACACTTTTCTGGCCTTTGATTTTTCCTTGCAGCTGTATGCCTACAGGAATCATTTCTGCAAGGGACCCACTGATATGAGAGAGGGTGATCTCCTCTTTCCAGCCATCAGTGCCTGGTTTGGGCCTAGAGCTGGTGCAGTCAGAGACTTGGACT
Organism: Dalechampia spathulata; assembly: GCA_948192965.1. Lineage (NCBI taxonomy): Eukaryota > Viridiplantae > Streptophyta > Magnoliopsida > Malpighiales > Euphorbiaceae > Dalechampia > Dalechampia spathulata. The sequence continues at coordinate 3,423 of CANYBF010245868.1, read as the reverse complement.
ATCATCGAGCCAGACTGAGTACTCTCATAGAGGGTGTGGTAAGTGTACCTATAATCATGAAATAAAAAGTTCAGTTAGCAATTTCAGTTTGATTTTCTGATAGTTATCTGTTGTTTTGATTTTAGATCCGCTATTCATGGCTGTGGGAGGAGGATAGACTCCCAAACATCATGATTGCTGCTCGGGCAAAGGACAGGCTTTGACTGCTGATGGGGTCCCCTGAGTCTCGAGAGTGGTATCTCGGGGAGAGAGTATTCGGATCTGAGTTGGGTATGGCAGCCCGCAGGATCCCAGCTGATCCTCTCATAGACATGTTTTGGGGTGCCCGTTTCTTTCCGAGAGAGTTGGGAGTTGCTATGGCAGGTCAGCCCATCGATGCTCTGACTGAGGATGGAGACTACCCTCAGTTCGTCCGGACGCGTCTGATGTCACATGTGAGGGTAGATCCACAGGCTCAGGCTCCTGCAGCTGGTTCCTCGTCTGCTACCGGTGGTCATGGACCCTTGAGCTCGACAGCCACCACTCGGAGAGTCCATCCAAGAGGTAAATCGGGTGAGGCGGACGACATCTCAGCCCATAGGATCGGAAGTTTGATCGTGCCTCCTACCTTCCAGGTGTACCAGATGGCTGAGGACCTCAGCGAGTATATTCACGTGGCGACCCCATTCCCTCCATTTCTATTGGAGTTCACTCCTGTAGACTGTACCTTGGTATGTTCTTGACTTAATTTTCTAAATTTGCTTAAATTCCCAAAGGTTCTGACTTTGCTTGCTTACAGGTTCCACGAGCTGACCATGAGAGACTCGTCTATCAGATGGAAGGTATCAGGGTAGGCTGGACTAGGAGTAGCCATGTGCACTATCACGAGATCCATGATATGAGGGTCCAGCATACGACTGAGTTGGCCAGAGTCCGTATAGAACATGAGGCAGAGATGGCAGGTGCCCGAGCTGATATCGACCGCCTGGAGCAAGAGGTAGCCAACTTGCGAGCTGACATGGGTTTGGGATCTGATGATGACATTTAGCTCTGTAGTTGTTTTCCTTTTGTTTTTGAACTTCCATTGTCTCAAGATTTATGAGGTAGAATAAAACTCTTCATTAGTGACTTCATTTTGACTTTCATCTATCTTTATTTCAATACCTGCTTAGAAATTTTACGCGAATGCATGAATGCATGTATTAATGAATGCAAACCTAATCTAAAATCTTGTCATTCTGGACAGGCCATAGATGACGGTTCTGAATCTATGCTGGGAAAAGGACCCTACATTCCTCACCATCTGCATTACCCACCGTCCCCCCGTTCACAGATCCACTGGACATCTTCCTGGTTGGGTTAACTGCACCTGACTGGAAGAAACTAGAGTCTTTCGGACTACATGCTGTGAGCGTTTACCGTCACATGAAGATAAATCATGACTTACTGAGGGCTGCTTCTTGCTTCTGGGATCCTGCTGATCACGTCTTCCGGATACAGGACTTCGAGATGTGTCCTTTACCAGAAGAGTTCAGGGCCATCATGGGAGGACACTCGTCGGACCACATGTCACTTACAGTACCTCAGATTTTGGAGACTGACACTTTACTACAGATGATTTCTCTATTCAGCTTACCACCAAGAGTCACCTGTTCATATCTATCATCGAGTCAGGAGCTCATCTCTACCAGCATTATTGAGACATGCCAGGGGAAGGACCCTTCTAGTCTCGGATGGATCCGAGTTATTCAGTTCTGCATACTGGGCCAATACTTACTGACACATTCTACAGGCAGCGTGCATTGTCGAGTACTGTCCATTTTGGCTTAGATGACCAAGGGTCACGATCCATACCCACTGATTCTAGCAGAGACGCTAATTGGCTTAGACGAGATGCAACGCATTGGTGGAGACCTTTCAGGAGGCAGTCCCCTGCTTCTTCAGGTACAAATTCTAAGTCGCCTTTACAGGTTTTCAACTTAGAAGAATTATTTCATTCCCTAACTTTTGCATGAGTCACCTCGTGTGAGGTTTTCAACTCATCGGGTTTTATTACTTTTATTAAGACTCAAACTTTTACCTGAACTGCCCCCCTTGGAGTTTTGAATTCAGCGAGTTGCTCTAATTTTTGCCTGAGTTGCCCTTTCAGGTTTTCAACTCACCGAGCTTCTTTTTTCTTTTTTTTTCTTTTTCTTCTTTTTTATTTTCTTTTTTTATTTTTTCTTTTTCTTTTAGATCTGGTTACAGGAAAAGTTGGGATTACTAGAGATCCCTTTAGGCAAGCTGAACCGATATACGCCCCGTAGCTTCTGGTCATAACGACTGTTATCTCTCGAGCAACCGGGTTCCAGTACAACAGATTGGCTTGATCATATCTCCCAGATGACGGGTGACAGAGTTAGGTGGACATGCCCCTGGTGGCGGATCGAGCGTGTCACAATGTCTACCTATGCAGACTGCGTACCTCTAGCAGGCCTCTTCAGATGTTCATTCTACACTCCTTCGCGCTTGTGCAGGCAATACGGGTCTCTGCAACTCATTCCCGCCAGATTGCCTATATTTGAGGGAGCAGGCATGGCACAGAGATTCCTGGATCATCTGGTGCACATATGGACACGCAGAGAAACAACCTTCTATCGTAACCCAACTTCATCTGGAGTTTCTAGCGCTTACTACCAATGGATAGCAATGTTGTTGCAAGAGTCTGATTCCAATGCCCGAGAAACTTATCATAAAGAGCTATATTGCAGGGAGAAAAATCAGAACCAGTATCTATCTGTAATGACAAAGCTACCAGAACTTTGATTAAATGAATGAACTTATATTCAAACTTAAACTTGCATACAAACCATAATGACACTAACATACGAGATTATCATATTGCATTTTCATACACATTTAAAATTAGCACTGTTCTGTCTGACACCTTGACCATCGTGATTAATCAACCATAAATGGTTTTCTCATTAATCAACGTGACTCTCCGCCCCAAATTTTGCCTGAACCGCCCATTTTTTGGGTTTTCAACTCAGTGGGCTTTCTTTTTTTCACTTTCTGCTCTAACTTCTGCCTGAGCCACCTTTTTGAGTTTTTGACTCAGCAAGCTTTTGTTTTTCATCTTATCATTTTTTCCAATTTCAGTTTTTTTTTAGAAAGAAACCCTAACTTTTTCCTGAGAACCCGAGTGGATCTCAGTAGGCTAGACATGAAAGAGCTTCAGCCGATCTCTGTTGACTGGTTCCAAGAACTCGTTGCCATCCATATCAGTAAGCTTCACGGCACCTTTAGACAGAATTTTCTTGACGATGAAAGGACCTTCCCAGTTTGGACGAAACTTTCCCCGAGGATCAGAGATTGCTCTTCTACACTGCTTCAGCACCAAGTCACCCACTTTCAGTAGTTACAGACATAGTTTCTTATTAAAGGCCTGGGCTATACGCTTCT